>JAODAL010000017.1:0-100000 GCA_025379985.1 Phyllomedusa bahiana
TAGTGCAATCAATGGAAGATTTCATAAATTCAAGAAACCCTGGAACACTGAGTTTTGGGCATCCATTGGAAAAATAGGTTCAATGTGAAAATGAAAGTTCTTATCGAAAAAAAAACTTAAGCATCATATTTCCTAGGGGGAAAAAAAAACTTGGAAAAACCTTTTTTGAGAAAAATTGGGGCGTTCTTGAAGATCATAAAACAAACAGCATGAAAATGTCAATCGCTGCCTCAAAGGCAAGTGGTTTTTGGCGTATTAAAGGGCATGGACTCGGGAAAAGGGGAGTAATTCTCCCCGCTGTACAAAGCATTGGTGGCCCTCAATATGTTTTTCATTTTCGGGGGCCCCAGTATATAAAGATAGAGAGAGTGCAAAGCGACAACCAAATTTATAAGGTAATGGACATTTAGTTATGGGGAGAGGTTAGTAGAATTAACTTTTTTATCTTGAAAAAGAGGGCTTCGGGGAGAAATGATTAATTTTAAAAATTAAAAATGGTCCCTACAAAAAATTTGGGGGGAAAAATTATTTAAAGTAAACCCCCCCAAAAACAAGGGACATTCCCTCGGCTGGAAAAAAAAAGGTTTAGTCTCCAGGGGAAAAAAGCTTTCTTCACTGTATGAACGTAATCGGGGAATAGCCCCCCTTTGGGAGGGGCACGCAGGAACAGTTGGATTTTCAAAAAGGCTTAGATCCTACCGGGAACAAAGAATTTTAATGCGTTGTAGCTAGTAAAATTCTGGATTGGCGGTGGGGCTCTGGGTTTCAGAGCGGGGTCCCCCCGGGACGATTGGTTCTTCCCTTTGGGGGGTTTCGGGGCAAAACCCCTGGGGAACGGGGCTTAAAATCCTTTGTCTCCCTCCCTTCACCCACTTTTTACCCCCCTTTGGTTGAACTTGATGGACACATTCTTTTTTCAACCGACTAACTTGAAACTAGTAACTACCTTATAGTCGGGGAAAATTTAAAAAGCTACTATGATTTTCTGGGGGACCAAAAACTATCTATAAGAACTTATAAAAGTGCTGGGGCCCTGAACATCAATATGTTACCCATAATACCTATGTGCTTGGGGCCCTATAAGCTATCTATATATGTGTTGGGGACCTATAAGCGTCTATATAGTGCGGGGACCTTTAAGGTCCTATAAGTGCGGGAAAACCTAAAGTATCTAAATTTTGGGGGGGACCTATAAGTTATTTAAAGTGTGGGGCCTATAAGCTACTAAATACCTGCTGGGGGACCTAAACTACCTTTTAAAATTGCTGGTGGACCCATAACCTGCCTAATTTTCCCCGGGGACCTTAACCTTCTTATACCTATTGGGACTATAAAAAACACCACTTTTGGGGGAAAATATAAACTAAATTTTTCCCCCTACTTGGGGAATATAATTACTGAGGGACCCTATTACCCACACCCGGGACAATAATTTGGACACCCGATCACCTCTGGAACACTATAACTTACTGCGTTCTGAAGTCGCTAATAGTGGTTAAGATGGTTGTTAAGGCCTTAAGTCAATTTATAAGAGCTTAGCAATCGACCCTAGGGACTACAGTTGGTCGTTAAGCTGGTTTTTCATATTCAAAGAAGTAATTTTATTAATAAATGCAATCAGCAGTACAAGAGAAAATAGAAATAATGCAACAGTCCTTTCTGTAATTCACTTATAGTAGAATAGACATAGAAATTTCTATTAACTTTTTAAATGGCTTAATTATAACCTCTTTGAAATAACACAAAGCTCCTGGATTGGTAACCTAAAAGCAAAAAGTTAAAACCAAAAATGTACTATTTTTGTGATAGGGTCTACAGATTAGCAATAAAGATTAGTCTGAACTGAAACATATAAATCAGATCCAAACTTACATTAAAACAGAAAAAGAAAAATAATTAAGTGCTGCCAATTATGCACGTCCCGCGGAGGACCCCCAGGCCCAACAACTTCATTCTATATCTAGTCAGAGGAAAGATCCCAAAAGATACAAAGAAGGTCTTACATGAGTTAAGCTGGTTTTTAAGGCCTCGAGTCAATTGATAAAAGCTTTGCAATTGACTCCAGGGTCTACTGGACGCTGAAAGTAGGTGTTGGCTGTAACGAACAGTCCTCACCCGTCAGGTGCTGAGCCTGCTCCATACTTTTGCCCCCTTACTGCTAGGCAGAGGAAGGTGCCTTACGCGGGCGCCTACCCCTGCCTACTTGTCGTCCCGGCCTTGCTGAAGTAGCTCCTCTCCCCACCATGATCACATTAAATAGCAAGTGTAGAAAAGCTTACGATTATTTTGGCCTCACTGACAATGCACATAGTGATGTCACGCTATAAGGATAACACACACAGGAATGTAATAATATGGGTAAAATGTGCAGAGTGATTTCACACCATAAGATCAATGAACACAGTGATGTAATTACCTTATCAAACGTTTATTACTGTGGCCACCTGACAATCGGACCCCTGAAACTGATAGCATGTCCTCTATTTGTTAATTTGGCAAATTTCCTTTAATGAGTGTAGTCAGTATAGTTCAAGTCAAGGCTGGATCCTCAACATTGGTGTGTTATAGCATGCTTAGCAGGTGCAATTCCCTCACAGTGCAATAAATTGGCAGCATAGTGTCGCTCCCCAGTGCATTGTGCATGTGTGGGATTTTGAGAACATCAGATAAGTTGTTGCACACTCCTAGCAATGCCAATCAACAGCAGAAGTCTTAGGGTAGATGAAGTTTTAGGACACTTCCTGGTTTCAGAGATTCCTATGAGGACATTTTCTGTTTTTGATACAGTATGACTAGTGACATAATATGATCAAAGTTGATTTTGCGGGAGCTTTGTATTGGTGTCAGCAATTTCATGGGCTCAAATCTGCTGAAAAATTCCCTTTTAAAGAGGTTTTCGGACATGAGTACTTCCACCTTGCAGGTCGGCTTCTACTTAGCTATGAGCTGATAGTCCGAGAGAATGAGGAGGATGGCACTTGCAGCCGTCTTCCTCATTAATTTCTATGGCAGTTTTGAATAAAGCCAAGCACACTAATTCAGCTATACTGGGAACTCCTATATAAATGAATGGGAAGGATGGCCACACATATGTTTTGCATTAGAATTACCCAGCATTCTAGTTTAAAGTTGGTGCCCACTCCTATCATAAAGCAAAGTGTAACATGTTAAATCTAATTTTGTTTGGTATGTTAACTTTAATGCGGTGTACATACCCTAAACTGTTTAGAACAGAGTTAATTTGAGGCTGGCCATACACATGATGTCTGCTGACAACCTCTTGTGTATTGAGGCAACCAAAAACAGTTAGGACAGCTCAGAGCCTAATGCAAGCATTTCTGTTCATTTCCCATGGTTGCCGGCAACAGAGGTGTCTCATTCACCTTTCTCCATCTCCTAAAATAGAGCGCAGCATATTTGGCAGGAGATGAGATGTTCAGCTCTATATTTACTATTTTGCCATAGGCAAACTTAAACTCTATCAGTTCTCTATCTATAAAAAAACTAAAATGTAACTTTAATTATGTATAACTCTTAAACCTCTATATACACTATTTAAAAACCTGATTTCTAACCTCACCATTTAACCCTTTCTGTGTGGTGGCCCACCAGACTTGATAATAGAAAAGGAGCTATTCCTTCCTTCAGAAGTAGAAAGGGTTAAATGGTGAGGTTAGAAATCAGGTTTTTAAATAGTGTGTATAGAGGTTAAGTGTTATACATAATAAAGTTTCGTTTTAGTTTTTATAAGATAAGAGAACTGATAGAGTTTAAGTTTGCCTATGGTAAAATAGTAAATATAGTGATCAAAAGTCACTCTCTGTTCTCTTGCGAGATTCCCATTTTTTTGGAGACTCTTTGAGATGTTCAGCTGACACCAATTAAATGGGCTGCCCAATTGGACAAGACATTTACAGCTCACTGGTCCGTTATCACCAGGGCAATTACAATGAAAATTATACTATATGGAAAAACCAACTACTGCAGATGTCCATTATACTGGGAGGGTCTTTCAGTGACTAATAAAGATCTGGATAATCAGCCTCTTGTATTAGATATTGATTGCCTGAACCAACTAACCCTTCCTCTATGGAGATGCATACAATGTCCTGTTCTGTAGTGTAAACTAAGGGCCTCATGCATGAATACTGTCTAGGTGTAAGACTTTCTTTGTTACTCATAGTAACCAGTCAGAGTTCCTCATTAATTTTTTTCAGAGCACTATATGAAATGGGAAATCTGATTGGTTTCTATGGGCAACAAGGAAAGTCTAAGACCTAGACAATTTTCATACATGTGACCCTAAGAATAGAAAAGAAGACAATGTCCAACTTACCGTCTCCTTCAGTATAGAAGATTGATCTATCCAGAATGGATAGAAGCAGCAGCAGTTTAGGATCCATCATTTCTTCTTTCCCTATCCTACTAAAAATCAGTAAGGCGCCAGCAAGCTAAACACCTCACTAGATACAAGACCTGCTCCCGCACTTCTAAAAGCCTTTCTACATTTGGCCAGATTTATTTCCTTTACTGTAACGTGCATCAATTAGTCATTAACTGTTGCTCTAAATTCATCAGAAATGCAAATTACATTAGTGGATAAATCAGACATCACTTTTATCAAATTTCTCTCTTTGTATTATTCAGTTAGGTCTCATACAACTGAGCTATTCAGAGCTGTAATACTGCCCTGGGGGAATTCTGCGGGGAGCTCTACTCAGAGAAGACCGTAGTGTGAAATTTTCTTCTGGTGTCCCCCACAAAATCAAATAAAATGCATAACAAAAGCTTTCTTTATTGAAGAAGATGAGAGATATTGTCTTTGCTAAAATCCTCTTTGCTTTCTCAAGACCCGGTGGGTTAAAAGCAAATTGAGGATTTGTTACATCCAACAGAGGGCGCTTTGGGCTTCTCAGCCCCTTTCCCATAATGCCTTGTGATACGTAGATGCTTAGTAGAGGGGGAAAAGGCAATACATAAATCTACACGCCGTTCATTTGGTGCTCCCCTCAAGGAGAGATGTTCCCTTTTCTTATCTATCCTATTGTCAGAAAGCTAGTATGAAGCAGGATCAGGAGCTAAGCCCGCTCCATACTCAGCAGCTACTGGCTGATGACTCAGATCATAAGGTGTTTAACAAATTAGATGCTGCATTTATTGTAACTGCAGCATCTCAGTCCTTACACAGTGGTGTGGCTCACCCTTCTGCATTTCAAATCGGCCCCCTACAATGCAAGTGCTAGGAAGAGGTTGACTGTCATGACAGCAGCGGTCTAATTAAGGCCCCCAGGGTCTGCCACAAATGTCCTCCTAATAGGGTGTATGGAAGTGGATAGTGTAATAGTGGATAGTTAAAGGGGTTGTCTCACTACATTGATTCATCTTACCTCAGTCCTGTTTTCTTGTTTTCATTTTCAATTCAGGGGCATGTTTACTGGCTTCTATTAGGCTGCAGTAGAAGTCAGGTCTGCAGCTATAGCAACCAGTGCTGGCAGCCTATCAGAAGAGATTGAACAGATCTGTAGCTATAGCGACCTGAGGAGATGATGCAACCCATACAAGAGGGGATATCTCAGAATAGGTAGGATACTGTTAATGGACATATATTGCAAAGTGACTTGTTTTTGCAAGATCTTTAACGTAAAAAGCAATCCTTGTAGTGAGACAACCCCTTTAATAAGACAATATACTGCAACACATAAGGACTGCAGTGTACCGTACAAGTGACTAAATAATCACCCTCCCATAGGGGATCAAACATGCCGTGTTTTCAACTTTTATCATTTTTTTTTTTTTAAATGTAAACATTATCACTATTGATATGTCCATTGAGGTTCGATCCTTAAATATATAATCTCATTTATCCTGATCAGTAAACGTTGTAAAGAAAAAAAATCTAAATTGCAGGCTTTTTTTAGTCTCGTAGTCCTCCTGAAAAATCAATCATTGACAGAAAAATAAAGTTAGTAGTCACAGAAAAAAAGGATCTAATTTTACAAGTAACGAAAACTGTAAATTAAGCATTGCCAGTAGCTCGTTTTTTGGTTATTTATGCTTTATTAGTGGGACAGAATAGCATAAAGCACCCTACCATTCTGTCCCACAAAGCAAGCATGTATGGCCCAAAACAAAGCAAATGTATTGATTACACTTACTCTATTTTAGGCTTTGGCTACCCGGGGGATATGCCACGGCATACGCCTGAATACAGGTGATCAGATATACTGTATACAGCCAATGGATTGTAAGTTCCTAATAACTAATTATTTACAAGTAACTAAACATAGGGTAACATTAGTCAGATGGTGCAGAAGGACCTTTTTGACTATGTCAGACCGGAATACATTAGTATCTACCAAAAAGAGGATTATAAAATAATGTTGTGGGTTATGCTATTATATCCAATAGGATCTTGTAAAAAGAAAAAAGGTATCCATTAAACAGATACTATATAAATTTATAGCTGGCGGATGCCAAAGTATGGCACCAATTGCAGATATCCATTTAATGGACATTTCAGGAAGCTCCAGTGACATCACTATCCATGTATGTAGTTATTACGGGAGCTTCCCGTGTAACGACACTGGTGGACTCCAAATAATTATTATATTACACAAGGGGCTTCATGTATGAAAACTGTCTTTGCGTAAGACTTTCTTTGTTGCCCAAACCAACCAATCTGCGCTCCCTTTTCATTCCATATAGTGCTCTGAAAAAATGAAAGAGGAGCTCTGATTAGTTGCTATGGGCAACAAAGAAAGTCTTAGACCTAGATAGTTTTGATACATGTCCCCCAATAATTTCACCAGAAGTTACATGAAGAGACAATATGAGCATATCAGTAAACATCTCACTGCCAGATGCTTTGGCCACGGACAGCAGGTGGACTTTGACCATAGTTGCCAACTTGTCGGTATGTCACGCCCCTTTAAAAAGCCACACCCACTCCACCTAACTGCATAACGGCTTTGGAAGAAAGCCAGGTAGATGCCCTTATAGCCAGGTAGTAACCCCCCATAAGCAGGTAGTGCCCCTTACAGGCAGGTAGATGCCCCCTTGTAGCCAATTAGATGCCCCCTGTTTAGCCAGGTAGGTGCCCCCCTTTGTTAGCCAGGTAGGTGTCCCCCTTGTTAGCTAGGTGGGTGCCCCCTTTGTTGCCAGGTAGGTGCCCCATTGTTGCCAGGTAGTGCCCCTTTGTTTGCCAGGTATTTCCCCCCTCTGTTGCCAGTGTGCCCCCTGGTTGCCAGGTGTTGCCCCCTTTGTTCCCAGGTAGTGCCCCCTCTGTTGTCAGGTAGTGCCCCCATTGTTGCCAGGTAGATGCACCCTCTGTTGCCAGGTAGATGCCCCCTGTTGCCAGTTGCCCCTCGTTGCCAGGTTTTGTCCCCCTCTGTTGCCAGGTAGTTGCCCCCATTGTTGCCAGGTAGTGCCCCCTCTGTTGCCAGGTAGATGCCCCTCTGTTCAGGAGATGTCCCCTATTGCCAGTTAGTTCCCCCATTGTTGCCAGGTAGTGCCCCCATTGTTGCCAGGCAGAGCCCCCCATATAGCTATAAAAATAAAATAATAAAATCCACTTACCTCACCAGGTCCTGCAGCAGGGCCGCCCCCGGACGATCTCCTCAGCGGCGCAGGGGGAAGTGAGAGCAGCCGCGCGTCACTCCCCTGCAGCTGCGCATCACTTCCCCTGCGCCGCTGACCTGTATGTACGGCGCACACACCGGCGCCGGACATACAGGGGGAGGAGGGAAGAGAGGAACGATCCCTCCTGCTCCTCCCTGCACAGCGAGACTCCGGGCGGGTGAAGAGGGCGGCAGCGGCCGCTTCACCCGCCTGTGGAGCGGCCCGGGCGGGGGCCAGAGTAGCGCACCTAGCGTACTCTGTCGCCGCGGCCTTAAAGAGCCCCGCCGCCTTCTGGGCGGCGGGAGGAATGCCAACACCCCCGGGAGGGCGGGAGGGGACCCCAAATAGCGGGACCCCCCCCCCCCCCAAAAATGGGAGAGTTGGCATGTATGACTTTGACAGGTGCGAAAGAGTAATAGTGATAACTGTTCTTAGCTATGCTATCCTTCAAAAACTTGGCCTGTGGCTACCCCAACACCAAAACCTCTATCCTTGACATCACCCTAAGGCTATATTCACACGGTTTAAATTGGGACATATTTCACCCCGTATTTCGCGCCGTACTGCGCTCAATACGGGGCGAGATACGTCCAAGTCATTATGGTAATCCAGAGTTCTCATAGGGAACTATGGATTACGCCTCCTCTCCCCACTCGCACAATACGCCGCGGGGGGAGATAAGTGACATGTCAATTACTAGCGGCGAATACGCCCACTAGTAATGAATGTCTATGGGGCTGGCGGGCTGCCAAACCCCACCCCCCGCGGGAGTCGGCGCGAGCTCCCAAAGTCCCGGCGTAATTGCGGGGCGCAATTATGCCGTGTGAACATACCCTTACACCTTTCCCTCAAGTATGTCCCTAAGCTAACAACTGATGAGACCAAAAAAATCCAAAATGTGATACTCTGTTCACACTGTGCTGTAAAATTTGTATGCAATATAGAGGGAGAGGTGGGCATATATTGTATGTGGGCAGGTGGAGGTTTTCTGCTAGGTCTGCCTTGGTCAGCACCTCCAAAAATTGCAAAATAAATGGTGCAGTTGCATGCTGGCGTGCCTGCAACACAAATTTTGCAACGCAAAATACATAAAAGCAGCACTCTGCAAACACAAGTTTTTCACAGGGCATATCTGCTTTATATGTACTGTAATAAACAAAATTTCTGAGGCTTTTAGCAAACATTTTTGATCAAAACTGCCAAGGGCCCATTCACCAACAGCAAGGTGGGAGCCTACAGTTTACACGGCTGGCCGGACGGTATTTGTCCTGTTTTCCGCCTGTCCCCACGGCCGCAGGGGTGTGGGGGGGGGCGGCTTTTCTCCGCGATGAGCGGAGAAGAGCCCTCCCCCCTCCCAGTGAGACGCACATATTCCGGCTGAAAACCGGACGGAAGATGGTGCTTCTCCAATGTTTTGCAGCCGGACCGCCGGCGACAAAACCGCGGGGCGGAAAACCCGTGACGTGGGGACTGCTGCACGGGTTTGCCATAGAACACAATTGTGCTCATTTTTGGACGGTTTTTCAGGCGGTCTGAAAAACCGCAACCAGCTGAAAAACCGGCCGAAAACCCGTGCCGTGGGGACATGCCCTAAATCTAATCTCTCTCCGTGCATTTCCAAGCTTCTATACATTTCAGGGCATGAGGTATATTCTGTTCTGTTCTCTCACATACTGCGAAGAAGAACAGGGAGAGGAGGACCCCTTTAGTGACCAATTGACTGATCAGTGCTATGAGGGATTGTGTCTGTACACATACGTTTTCATATCAGCATATTCATCAAAAGTATTTAGCCAAATAACCTTAACAGGTATAACTATGATGTATTGTACCTCTATACAAGTGGTTATCCAAACAAAGCCGTTATCACAAATATCTTTAATAAGAAAAGGAGTCAATAAATACAAATGTGATTATTATAGAGATAAAATATGATTTATTATATCAATGATAAAACAATGTTATATAATTGCACTGATGTTACATTATGGGTCCACTGGGACATAAATAAATTTGACGTGCAATGTACATAAGGCACATGGCCACCATCACAATTCTTGGGGTCCCATAAAGTCAAGGTCCCCGGGTCCTTCAGAGATCCAATAATGATGAACTCAACCAGTAGGCTATAGACATATTCACTTTTGTATCTATGGTTTTACATGTACATCCATGCTTCAGTTTGTGTGCACAAAAAAGTGAGAGCACAGCCTGTCCATAGATTCATAGATGTGGAGGGGCTAATCAGCGTCCTAAGCTGTGGTGAAATCTGTACAAGGAAAATAGGAGAAATCCAAACGTGTCCCTTTCTGTCATGTATTACAAAACAAAGTTTTCTAAAGAAGGAAGCATAATATGTGTGGGGCCCTTTAACGGGTTACTGTCTGTTGTTGGGGGAAAGTTGGATTTCAGCACCTCCATTATTCTCATAAGAGATAAACTTCTTTTCTTTCATTAACCAGTTCCTGACCAAATCATTTACCCTCCTTCCTGACCATTTTCATTAGTACTGTACACGCGAGTTAAAACATGAAGCAGAAAACTAGCAGGCTTCCTGCTAATCTGTATATACAGTACTTATTGTATATTCAGTGCTTATTGTACATACAGTGGGTACGGAAAGTATTCAGACCCCTTTAAAATTTTCACTCTTTGTTTCATTGCAGCCATTTGGTAAGATCCAAAAAGTTCATTTTTTTTGTTCATTAATGTACACTCTGCCCCCCTATCCCCATCTTGAAAGAAAAAAACTGAAATATATCTTTCCAAATGTATTAAATAAGAAAAACTGGACTATCACATGGTCATAAATATTCAGACCCTTTGCTGTGACAATCATATTTAACTCACATGCTGTCCATTTCTTTCTGATCCCCCTTGAGATGGTTCTACTCCTTCATTGGAGTCTAGCTGTGTTTAATTAAACTGATTGGACTTGATTAGGAAAGGCACACACCTGTCTATATAAGACCTCACAACTCACAGTGCATGTCAGAGCACATGAGAATCAAGAGGTCTAAGAAACTGCCCAAGGAGCTCAGAGACAGAATTGTGGCAAGGCACAGATCTGGCCAAGGTTACCAAAGAATTTCTGCAGCACTCAAGGTTCCTAAGAGCACAGTGGCCTCCATAAGTTTGGGACGACCACAACTCTTCCTCGACCTGGCCGTCCAGCCAAACTAAGCAATCGTGGGAGAAGAGCCTTTGTGAGAGAGGTAAAGAAGAACCCCAAGATCACTGTGGCTGAGCTCCAGAGATGCAGTAGGGAGGTGGGAGAAAGTTCTACAAAGTCAACTATCACTGCAGCCTCCAGCAGTCAGGGCTTTATGGCAGAGTGTGCCGACGGAAGCCTCTCCTCAGTGCAAGACATATGAAAGCCCGCATACAATTTGCAAAAAAACACATGAAGGACTCCCGAGCTATGAGAAATAAGATTCTCTGGTCTGATGAGACTAAGATTGAACTTTTTGGTGTTAATTCTAAGTGGTATGTGTGGAGAAAACCAGGCACTGCTCATCACCTGCCCAATACAATCCCAACAGTGAAACATGGTGGTGGCAGCATCATGCTATGGGGGTGTTTTTCAGCTGCAGGGACAGGACGACTGGTTGCAATTGAAGGAAAGATGAATGCGGCCAAATACAGAGATATCCTGGATAAAAACCTCTTCCAGACGCTCTGGACCTCAGACTGGGCCAAAGGTTCTTCTTCCAACAAGACAATGACCCTAAGCACACAGCTAAAATAACAAAGCAGTGGCTTCACAACAGCTCTGTGACCATTCTTGGCTGGCCCAGCCAGCAGGGCTGTGGAGTCGGAGTTGTGGAGTCGGAGTCGTTGCCTATTTTGCAGGACTCCCAAAATATATAATAAGTTGGTCCAGTTAGTTCAATGCAGTGCAAAGAGCAAGAGGAATTGGGTTGGGCCAATGCTACTGCTCCCATATACTCAGCCTTATCACATGAGGAGTGTAATTGATGACATGGAGCAGGAAAAGCGCTGCCCCAGAGGAAAAGATTCTACTCCCAGGGCAAACAGATTTCAGCAAATTTTTTTTAGTGTAGAGAGGCCGTTCTCTATCCAGGAAATAATGAGATCAGATGTGAGGTCATGTATGCAGAATCTGATGGAGGCAATACTATTTCTCAGAACAAATTCAGAGACTTCACAAATGTTCCTGCAGTGTTTTGCATATTTACAATATTTTTGTGTCCTAAAAAATCCAACAAATATATTTTACACTGACAAGCAAAAGGGTAACAATGTTTTGAACTTGTGACTTTCAGGCTCCATATCTCTCCATCCACTACAGCTTTGTACATGAGGCTACTGTAATTTTATATACATGCATCTTACCTATCTTATACATAAATTTGACTTGCAAGTATTTAGCATCTGCTTAGTTACAGTTATTATTTTGTTAGCATTTGGTAAATCCACCTTTTGGTTTTCAGCACTGCCTGAATCCTTCTGGGCTCTGAATCAGATTCAAAAAACATCTTGACCAAAATCTGATCCCAGGTCTCTTCTACACATTCCCAATGTTGGTGCAGTCTGGACTTGGATACAAATACAGCTTTTTCTTCAACTCTACCCACAAGTGTTCAAAAGATCAAAAGATTGTTACCCTTTTGCTTGTCAGTGTCTGTTCTACCTAAATAGCTTGATTATTGTATCATAAGGTGATAAACAGCCTGATGTTACCATTTTACTACAGTAAAGTTATCACTTAAACATGCGCCGTGTATGAGGGAGTCGGAGTCGGGAGTCGGAGGTTTGGGAAATTGAGGAGTTGGTTCGGGGCTTCAGCTTGCCGACTCCACAGCCCTGCCAGCCAGAGCCCTGACCTAAACCCAATTGAGCATCTCTGGAGAGACTAGAAAATGGCGTCCACCAACGTTCACCATCCAACCTGAGGGATCTGGAGAGGATCTGCAAGGAAGAATGGCAGAGGATCCCTAAATCCAGGTGTGAAAAACTTGTTACATCATTCCCAAGAAGACTCATGGCTTTACTACGGTAGCTCAAAAGGGGGATTCTACTCAATACTGAGCAAAGGGTCTAAATACTTATGACCATATCACAAGGCATTAGGGAAAAGGAGCTGAAAAGCTCAAGCGCAACCTATTGGATGTAACAAATCCTCAATTTGCTTTTGACCCACTGAGTCTTGAGAAAGCAAAAGGGATATTAGCCATCATTCATCTGCATACAACGCTATTTTGGGGTTTTTGCCCCTCTTCAGTGCAGCTGAGTGTTTATATTAAGCAACAGCATGGTGGTATTATTCAGACAGTTTTTGGTGGAGATATATGGTGATGATGTTGCAGTATTATTTGGTCCTTGTATATTGTTGCTAATGATATTATTGGTCTTGGTATGCTGATTTGATCAGTAACCTTATGGTGGTGTTAGTCAGTGTATGGTTTGATATGTGCGGTATTATTCGGTCTTTGTATATTATCTGCCAATATTGGTCTGAGAATACTGGTTTCGTCAGTGAAATTATAGTGCTATTAGTCACTACACGGTAGTTATATGTGATGCACTATTATTATTATATTGTTGGTTTTTTGGTTATATTGGCCTTGGTATACCGGTCTGGTCAGTGGTGACAAGCGGTGATCATGTGGCGGTATTTGTTGCTCATTGTATATGACATGACCTGCAAAATACAAATAAACTGTAAATTGTAAATTCCAACGAAAACTAAATCCATATTGCATTTTTTTTCTTGTGCACCCCAGAAAGATTGTTTTTTCTGGGGTGGCGATGGTTGAGAGGAGGGGCAGAGCTGCAGGGGGGGGGCAACATTTCTTATGGTTGCCCTGATTAAAATACACAAGCACAACCAGTCGAGCTCCATCTAGATTACACAAAAATATTTTTTGCTAGGTGTACTGTGGAGCTGTCATACACCCTTCTTAGATAATCATGCCGCCTCCTTCTGTTCCTGACGCCTAGACTCAAGTCTTATTTCAGGCTGCACAAGAGACCTGTTACTTTTTCTGGTGCCTGCCATCTGACTTTCTCTTTTAGCCTGCAGTGTAGTTGTCTTGCCTCTAGATGTCAGCATTAGCTGGATTGTCATAATTCAGCATATATTTTTACATGGACATGTTGTAACACCTGCATCCAATGGCGGTAATGTTTGTTTAGAGACGTATTCTCAGGCCTGCATTTAGACCCCAAAACATATTGTTTACCCTTTCCCGTGGCAGAGATATTTTTTATGTTGAGTTTGTTTTTTCCTCCTACCTTTCCAAAAACCATTATTTATTTATTTTTCCATCTCCGGACCTGTGTGATGGCTTTTTTACAGGTTGAGGGTGATTTTTATTGGTACCATTTTGGGATAGATAGAATTTCTTAATCATTTTTCATTCCACTTTTTTGCTCAAATCTGCAGTTTTCATACCAGAAAAGAATCCAGCTTATTTATGAGCATGTATTAACCCCGCCCACACACAACTAAACCCACCCACTTGACAGTTATTCATGGTTCTACCTATTCAAAGTAATGTTAATAGGTTGTTATATGGGCGGGGCTAGCCTCGGGTAGGCGGGGCATACATTAAACAGACTTTTCTGGCTGAAAACTGCAGATTTGGCTTTAAAAATGTCTAAAACCTTTAAGAATAAGGCTTTTTACACTGCACAAAAAAAAGTCGTTTTTCGCTTTTTTTCGTTTTCTAAAAAGCTGGAAAAACGCTGTAACATTCCCCTAGATTTTTTGTAAAAACCTCCCGCTTTAAAGGCTTTTTTTGTCGTTTTTTTCATGGTGATTTTGCAACTGCTCTAAAAAAACCCGAGCGGGAGGAAAATTTATACGGGTCTTGGAAAAGCCCGGGTCTTTTGGGGGTTTTTTTGCGGTTTTTTTTTCGCGTTTTTTTAAAGAAAAAAACCCCCCAGGGACCCAAAATCCCCCTTTTGGGTGTTACAAAAATTTTTCTTACAAATCTGATACTATGTTGAGAGTCCTTTTTTTTACCTTTTGTAATCAAAAAGATTGCTTTGGTCGCTTTAAGATTTTTTTCGCAATTCAATTTTTTTTGCTAAAAAACGTTTTTTTTAAAATTTTGGCGTCAGAATCTGTTTTTTTTTTACAGATTTTGATGCTTTAAAAACCTTTTTTAAAAAAATTTTTTGGCGCTAATAAAGTTATTTGTATGATGCTGAAAAAAAAAAGTTTTTTAGGATTTTTGGGGCCAGAATGTTTTTTTGGATTTTGGGGCCCCGAATCCATTTTTTAAGTTTTTTTTGCACTACAATAATTTTTTTTTTTAAAAATTTTAGCGTAATACGTTTCTCGCTTCTACGCCAAAAATGTTTTTTTTCGGATTTTGGCGAAGAATCTTTTTTTATGGTTTTTGGGGAAAAAAATGTATCTTTACAGATTTTTGGCGCTAATAAAGTGATTGTTTTTGACGCAAAAAAATTTTTTTTAGGATTTCGGCCCGGAACCCGTTTTTTGAGGATTTGGGGCTTAGTTCTATATTTAAAATTTTGGCGCTAATAAATGACCCGCTTCTGACACTAAAAATTTTTTTTTTTAGGAATTTTGGCGCAAAAAATGCGTTTTTTGGGATTTGGGCGCTAAAATCTTTTTTTTTAGAGTTTGATCTAAACAGTTATCTTGCTGTAGGGAAAGTAAGTGGGTTTTTGGGGATTTTGGTGGTTTGTTTTTTTTCAGTGGGGGGGGGACAAAGTGCTCACAAGGTTCAGTATTAAAGGAAGTATACTTAAAGTTAACTCCCCTGTGGGTGTAAATTAATCCAAGGCTTAAATTTTTGATACATAAAAGCAGAGCAAAAGCGCTTCAAAAAAAAGAAAAACCCCCCAAAAAACGGGGGTTTTTTCAGCTGTTTTGAAGGCGGGACAGAAAAAACAGTTCATGACGTTTTTGAAAATTTGTTTTAGGTCGTTTTTTTTCCACTGCAGTTTGACTAGCTGGGACACAGGCTAAAAAACAGCGTCTGTCACCAGCTTATACTGTCCTCAGCAAGGGAGGCATAACCTATGTGACAGGTTCCCTTTATAAGAAAGTTCCATGTGGACAAGGCATCAGTCTACCCTTATTCCGGTGTGATGATTGAATGGGGGCGGGACTGATATGCAAAATAATTCAAATTTACCAAAAAAGCTGATTTTCAAATCTGAAACCTTTGCCCTCCCCCACCCTGACAATATCACTGCTTCCAAGTCTCCAGACAACCCCCAACTCCCCGGCGACAGCCGAGAACCTCCCCCTCCAGACCCAACCAGCAGCTGTAGAGAATCGATCGTGCCACGTGACTTCTGCAGGTCACGTGATTTCCGACGTCAGCAGTAAGAAGGTAAACTAATCGCAATGGAGAGGGACCCGGCCAGTTAAGGGATGTGATTGTCGGGGTGTAATGGCCGGTCATGGAGTAGAGGTCTCGCAGTCCCCGGATGTGGATGACGCTGATGGGGCACTCGGTAGTGCAGGGGACACTCCACCGCCCTCCGAGTCCTCGCTAAGCAACCGGGTACAGGCGCTAGAGGAAGAGCTGAGGAACTGCCAGGAGGAGCTGCGCCGCATCCAGAGACAGCTGAGCCTCAGCCAGAGACTGCACCGCACCGCCGAGTCCACCAATCAGGAGCTGCGGACACAGGTGAGTGGACGGGTTGCCCATAGCAACCTTACATATCTCTTCTGTGATTGGTTGGCTTCCATCCACAGCATATAAGCTGGACTCTGATTGGGTGCAGGGAACAACTGTAAACTGTACAAGGCCTCAAAGCCTATGGAAGTTCTCATAGTCCCAAATATGGTCAAAAGTCCTGAAATACGAAGTTGTAAATGTAACACCTCAACCTGCCTCCAGGAGGGGGCAAAGGGGAAGTTCAGGGTTACAAAGACATGGCCGCCTTCTTCTAGAAACAGCGCCTGCCCTCTCCATGGGTTGTGCCTGGTGTTGCAGCTCTGCTTCAGTCAGGTGTGGAGCGGAGGAGGGAAGGGGCCATCTTTTCTAAATCGAAACAAACCCTTGTATTGATTGTGTTTGTTGTGAGAAAAATACTATTGAAACGGTTCTCCACATCTGTCTGTAAAGACAAAGAATCTGAATAATATGGAGAAAAATACCAGTTCATCGCTGTAATATATCTGTATATGTCATGGCCTGGTCACCAGACTGCCAGCTGTGGTACAACAACTCCCAGCAGCTGCAGAGTGGGTGTTGTAGTAGCGGCACAGGTTTACATAGAGCTTATTATTTAAAGGTCCAGTTTATTTAGAAATAAAATAAGGTACTGCTGCCCCCCCTACAAAAAAATAAAAACATAACCCATACGACCCTCCCTTCCCCTCCAGCACTGGCTCTGTGGTGTTTTCCCCCAGTCTTCTATCTACTTCCTGCCTCCAGTCGAAAGAGACGTTCCCACTGCAGCTGCTGATTGGCTTCAAAGGTCACATGCCACTGCCTTACACCAGCGTTCAGAAGTGACCGCTCCAGTGACGTCAGGCAGCCAATCAGCCGCTGCAGCAATGATCTCCCAGGTGACGGGAGGCCGGCAGTAGGCAGAAGACCCGGGAGAAACACCACAGAGCCAGCTCTGGGACGGAGCAGAAGGGGAAGGTTTTTTTTTTTTTTTTTTTAAGTTCGGGTAGCAGTACTTAAATTTTTTAACATAAAGTGGATCAGTGCTTTAAAGGGGTTGTTTCAGTTTAGACAATGATGGCACATCGCTATAATATGCCATCACTGTCTGATAGGTGCGGGTCTGGAGCCTGCTCCGATCTCCTAACGAGCCCCAAAACCTCTCCGTTGTGAAAGGAAAGGTGGTCAGGACTCTTCAGTAGACACATTGCTACTCGGCTGAACTCAGAACTCTCATTCCTGTCTATGGAGGAGTCCCAGCCACAGTTTCAGGGCTCGTTTAGGAGAAGTCTGGGACTCGCGCCTATCAGACATTGGTGGCATAACCTAGTGATATGCCATCATTGTCTGAATCGAGACAACCCCTTTAAGGACCCCCACACATGGCCAACTCCACTTATTTTGGATGGACTAGCTAACTATGTAGCATATATGGTGTCCCGTCTCTCGGGCAGCTGTCAGGGAGTGTTACGATCAGGTTTGCTGTTTTGTGCCTATGGGAGATAAGCGACTGGCAGCAGAGTCTAGTGTCTTAATCTTCTCTCCATGATAAAAATGAGCTGACCCTTTTAATGTGGGAGTCTGAATAGTTCACCAAATCCGTGTTTGGCTGACGGCTGTCTCAGGTGTATGGGCAGCTTTACCCTTAAATGCAACAAATCTTCCGTATCTTGATTTGTCTTTAAATAGGCAAATCAAGATACGGAAGATTTGTTGCAAAAATGTTATAACTCAAGACCTGTCACATACATCTCCATGGGGTTGTTCCTGAAGCATGTCCGTGGATTTCTGCAGTCACCAGTCAGATGAATGGGAAAGTCGATGACATTTCTGAGACACATGTAAATTCAGTCTACAGCTTCAGCTCTTTCTTCCGCAGTCATACACATGCATGCTCAGTTTGGGTGAGTGTGCATGTGTGTTCAGTCGGAAGGAGCGACCAGACACCTTTCATCTCAGTTCATCTCCTGTGGAAACTGAAGACTGGGCATAATACCCAACATGCCCGATCCTTCTTTACCCTGACATCTGCCATCCAGGGAGAGTTGGCATACCCCTGTACACATGGCTGAAGTTGCCAGGTTCAGCCAGCATTCCGCTGTTATATATGGCCACCTTAAAAGGATTGGCTGCTTAATGTTTTTTTACTCGGTAATTTTCGGGAGCTCCCATAGAAATGAATGGAGAGGACGGCCGCAAGCATCGTCTTCCTCATTCTCGGACACGGTCGGCTCTAAGCTAATTGCAAGCAACCTGTGCAGGGGATTTTACCTTGTGGTAAAACCCTTTTAAGAGATTTTCCCAAATGGCTGTTTCACAGAGCCTGTTCTTAAGTCCGCTTCAGGCTGTGGGTGGTTCTACAGCAATGACTAACACTTTAGCGCTGCTATTCCTAGCTGAACCTGGATTTTGTTGATGGCAGAGTTTTACCAGCAATGCACAAGGTTACAGAGCTCTAAAGGGTCAAAGTTTGGTAGAAAGAAAGATAAGCAGGCTCCTTTGCTGCTGACAAGGCCACATCTTAGCCAGGACTGCTAGCAGAGAGAGGTAGTCGGTAACCTAGGAAACCTTCTGTAAACAAGCAGGAGATCAGAACTGCTCTAACTCTGAAATGAAGCAAAATCAGAACAGCAATGTGTTCGGTAATAGTCTTTATTCCTTAAAGTTGTATTCTCACCACATTGATTAGCTGTAAATATGTAGGCAAAGGTAAATCATGTTAACAAATATACATCTCAATGGCGTTTTCTGTAGCCGCCCCAGCTAGTAAGACACATGGAATAGGGCTGCCAACTCTTGATCCAGGTTTTTTGCAGAGTTCTCTGCAGGGCTACATGGCACATGGCCCTATCCTTACACACGTGAATTACCAGGATGATCAGCTTTATCGGTTTGTAGTGTAAAATACATCTTTATACAGGTTATTTTTTACCTGAATTTAACTTTTTTTTTTTTTTTATCCATTGACAGGTAGAGAAATTAAGTAAAGAAGTCCATGAATTTAATAAGCCTGAAAAGGTTGACCAAGAAGTACAAACAGATGATTATTCAGCATGGTCAGGTAAGGATTTACACTAGAGTTACTATTGCATTTGTTCCAAAAACTGTAAGACAAGCCTTTTACCACATTTGAAACGCACCTGTCGCTTAGGTTATGCTGCCCTTGCTAAGGAGAGCACAAGCGAGTGACAGACATGCTGTTCCCAGTGGTGTGCCCCTTATTCTGCAATGTACAGTAGTTGCAGAGTATTTACTACCGATATCTGGCAGTCCGCAGCCTGCTCTGCCAGAGAGGAGTCTAGGCAATAGCTCCACCCGTGGCAGATTCTACCTATCACTATGAGGGTAACAACATATCAGCAGCACTCTAAAAATCCTAAAGGCATGTGCACACAACATTTTGCAATACGTTTTTCGATCCAAAAAACGTATTGTGTAAAACGTATCCAAAAAGTGTGGTACATGTTTTCTGGATTGTAAAAACGTACCCAAGTTTTAAATAGGGTTTGTGATGTGTAAAACTGATCAAGAATGGACATGTCCATTAAATACATCACTAAGACGTATGTAAAACACCTATTGTCTGAATACCGATATGTGTTTTACATTGAAACTAACGTAATCACACAGGAACTTTGTTTGATAAGTGTGTAGGTCCGAAAAATATACCCAAACACGTATCTAAAATAACGCTATCTGAACATGCTCCTAAGAGGCAGTCAAAATGAATATAAGAACTGTTTGAAAGTGCATTTCTGCTGCTTTTCGGATACATGAAAATCTAAGGTTCTTAGCACACATTTTTGATCAAAACTGCAAGAGCCCATCCACCGTGACAAGGTGACCTCAGTGTGACCTCAGTTCAGATGGGACCTACCGCTTACATTTACCTTGCTTAAAGGGGTTTTGCCAGGAGGAGCCTTATCTGCTAAGAAGCTAATGTAAACAAATCATGGAGCTGAAAGAGAGAGAGACGCACACAGCCAGAGCACAAAGCTGCATAAGGATCGTGTGACATGTTCACTGAAAAAATCAAACTGCAACGTTGTGGATTCTGTGTACAAAAGACAACAGTTTTTCTCTCGCAGCTTTGAAAGCTTCTTCATGTTCTCTGCCCATCAGATAAAGCAGGGATCTAATCACAACTACAACAAGTTTATTTCTGTATACAAAAAAAAAACCATTTTACCCCGGTGCCTTGAAAACTTCTGCAGCTCAGTCTCATCAGAATAAAAGCCTCTCGGGCGCAAGCCCATCCAGCAGCTCTGTCAGGCCGTATCTAATAAAACTTTGAAGGTAACCCAAGGGCATGTAAGGAAGGCTGTAGCTCTCTCAGACTGCAATTTTTGTAATCCATTTTAATTTTTGAAAAAATGATTAAAAACTCATTTTGGAGGATCCCACGTCAACATTACATCGTGGCAAAACCCCTTTAAAGCCCCTCAGGCCTCCATATTTTCAGGGAATGAAGGTCCCAGCCACATTCAGCTCAGTTTGTGTGGATGGATGGAGTACACAACCATAATGGAGGCTGCTACTCCCCCATGCCAAAAAATATAAATTGATCAGCACATCCAGAATGTTTTAAATCAGAGCAGAATGTGGCTGGGACCTTCAATCCCTGAAAATATGGAGGCCTGAGTACGTACCAAGCAAGATGAGATATTAGTGGTAGGTCCCCATCAGAACTGAGGTCACCTTGTCTTGGTGGATGGCCTCTTGTAGTTTTGATCAAAAATGTGCGTTAGAACCTCAAATTTTAATGTATCCAAAAAGTAGCAGAAATGTATTTTGAAATTGTTCATATATTCACTTTGACTTTCTCTTGGCGTTTGTAGAGTGCTGCTGATATTTAGTTTTGCTTGCATTGCTTGCTGCCAAGCCAGCGTGCACCTACATAATTTTCTTCAAAATGGTTTTGGATGTGCTGATCAATTTTTATTTTTTAAGTTATCTCTGTAAATACGTAAAAGCCTGTCAACAAACCATGGGTGGGCAGAGTTAGTGATGGGAGGGCAGGGCTAACACCCACTTATTAATAAAGTGAACTCCGAGAGAACAGGCGGACTGTCAGATATCAGTAGTAAATGCTCTGAAACTTCTGTACATTACAGAATAAGGGACACACCAATTGAAACACCATGTCTGTCACTAACTTATGCTGCCCTTAGTCACAATGGCTACACTGCAGCATCTTAAGGGCCTGTTCATACTCCGTGTTACAAGCGCTTTAGGGATCCGTCTTGGGGTCTGCACTGTCGGTCCCCAAGACGGATCTAAACAATTAGCAGTGAGATTATCACTGCTCGCTGCGCTGAACACTAAGCGGAGATGCGCTTTTGAAACACGCAGCGGCGATCCCTCATGTGAACGCCGCTCCGTGTTCGTCATAGACAGCCGTGAGAATCTCACTGCTAATTGTTAGATCCGTCTTGGGGACCGACAGTGCAGACCCCAAGACGGATCCCTAAAGCGCTTGTAACACGGAGTATAAACTCTGTGTGAACAATCCCTAATAGATGGCTTTTTTGTGCTGTGATTGTGATTTTATAATAAAAATTGTAATAATGTTTTCAGTGGGCCAATCCTTTAAGGAGTTGGCCACTGACTAAGTTAAATGTAATATAGGTAAATAATCTAATTTCCCATTTTACTTTTATTACATTAGATCCCTCATTTTAGAGCCAACACTGACCATAACTCTTAAAGGGGTTTTCTCACCATGCAGTTTCACAGAGCCACAAGCAGCTTAAAGGTATGTTCACTCGGCGTCTTTGCGATCTGTAATTCTGGGTGTAAGTATGCTGCAGGACGCCCCAAAGTACGAACCGCAACTACGCTAATTCATTCTCATTGAAGACTATGATTACAGTCCATTTCCCTCACGCCAGCCCAATATGTATAATAGAGCGCACAACACGCTCTGCTCTACACTGTGAACATACCATTAGACTCTCACTTTCTGGTCAGGCTGTGTGTGGGTCTTTAACAGTGATTGGCTGTTGGAGATAAAATCTTCATCTTCTGACAAAAGCAAAATCAAAACAACAATGTATTGTCTAATAGTCTTCTTTGACCTTTCCCTACGTGTTAAAAGTTAATCATTGTGGTGATAAAACCCTTTTAAGGTACCAGGTACTGGCAGTTCAGGAAACTGTTTCCATAAAATGGTATCTTCAGGGGGAACCACATGACTGTGTCGTCCATAGAAAAGCGAGTTCCAGAGCGATCATGTGCTTTGTCCATGACCCAACAGGTGGTACTTAGAGCAGATAAAATGATGTAGGGCTAATTGAACTTCACCTGGCATTTTATGTTTAGTGGAATCTCATTCAGGGCCTGCACATAGGAGTAGATGACGTGTCCACTGGGTTATGGATGGTGAACTGCTTAAGGGTGTCCCATGACCGCACAGGAACACATCTCTGTGCATACTGCAGTCATGTGATGTCCCTGCAGATGCCATTGTAGGGATGAAATGTTATTTCCTGAACTGCTGCTGCCTATTATTATAGGAGGTATTGACAATGGTGGCTCTAAAACGAGGGATCTAATGTAATGAGTATGTGGAAAATAAGATTAAAAGGGGTTGGCCACTACTAGCTATAAACACTTCTTTCAGATTACTACTATTACCAGTCTTCCTATGAGAATCACACCCACTCTGATGCCTATGAGGAGAAAGCAAGTAATGACAGGGAGTCCACAACAGTTATATCACAGACTGGGACAGACCTTCAGGAGCATCAAGAAACGCAGACAAGTCAGTGTGAGAAAGAGGAGGGAGACGCTGCTTATACCCAGGTAAGGTATCTGGAACTTGTATTCCAGCTTCAGTTGTAAATGTCTTGGTATGCTTCTTATAGGTAACCTGACAGCTTATTCCCTCTGTCTAAAAGATGGGCAGGGTGAAATAGCTGCGGGATTTCTGGTCTGAGTTATGTGTGTCTTAGGGCATGTCCCCACGGCACGGGATTTCGGCCGGTTTTTCAGCCGGTTTGCGGTTTTGCAGACAGCCTGAAAAACTGGCCGAAAATGAGCACAATTGTGCTCTATGGAAAACCCGTGTAGCAGTCCCCACTGCACGGGTTTTCCGCCCGCAAAACATTCAACAAGCACAATCTTCCGTCCGGTTTTCGGACGGAATCTGTGCTTGTGAAGGGGAAGGGTATTTGTCCTCTGCAGTGGGAATGCACCCTTACTGTGAAATGCTATGGCATTCTACTTTAAAACATCCCACAAAAAGTCAGGTACAGGGACTGCTGCTGTCGGGAGAGATGAGTCCAATGTTCAGCTTCTTCCCACCCAACTCAGTTTAAAGGGAGCCTGTGAGGTGGTTTATGCTGCCCTATATTAGGGCTGACCAATTTACTAGAGGCACCTACCCTTTTATGATTGGCGGTGTCCTTTGTGGGGTTTGGACATGTAACATCGGAGTGCAGCAAGTTTTTTTTTTTTTTTTTAAGTGTGAATCCACATTAGAATGGGAAATTTGAGTGATCTCAGTAATTTTGAATGAGGCATAGTCATCTTTGCTAGACCAAATTAATTCCTTCATACTAGCTGTTTACCTTATGGCAGGACAATTCGCCACAAACCTCGTATAGTCATGGATTGGTCACAGGAAGATGACAGCAAGTTTGACTTGCTTTGCAGGCCTGCGAAATCCCCAAATCTTAATCCTATACAGCTTCTTTGGGTCAAAGGCAGAATGGACTGTTTATATCATGGAAGTACCTTCACGTTTGGCAAATAAGCAGCTATCCTCTCCACATGACCAGTATTAAAAGAACTTTTTTTAAAACACCTGGTTTAACCTATGCCACAATGATTTGCTGCAGTTCTGAAGGCCAGGGACGGTCCAATTGCTAAAGATGGGTTTCTAATCAAGTTCTTTTTAATGATAATTTTTTTTTAATTTCTCTAACTTTCTGGGGAAGGGGGAGGAACTCACTTGCAAAAAAAGCTTGAGAGCGACAGCGGAAGCAGCTTTGTCTCAGACTGGATTTACCTAGGAAAAAGGAAGACTATGATCACAGTACAGGTTTTTACTATGATTCGGTATGTATCTTACAGTTCTAGCTACACTATAAGTTCAGCTAAGCCTATGTCTACAAAACAATGTTAAAATGCCGTCCAAAATTAAACAGTATTTTAACATTGCTGTACTGCACCGCACCGCCATTATTTTGTACAGTCGGTTTTTGGATTTCCCGCATCCCCAGAACATTGGGACTATGGGAATCCAACAAATTTTCCGGGGGATTGGGAACATTTTCAAATTTTCCCGCCGTACATTAGGTTAGGAACCAAACATAAAAATCTGGGTGCTTGGGAGAAACAGCAGGATTTTCTACTGAGTCTAACAGCACTGGGTTTCCGGATTTCAGCTAAGCAAGATACCAAAACCGAAAAAAAAACCTGTGCTGTGTAGACCTAGCCTAAGAGAAAATTAAGTTTCCCTTAAATAACCACAGTTTCTAAAATGCAGACCCAGGATGTTTAAGTAAGACTGGGTTCATCCGGCGTTATTGTCTGTCTTTAGTATCCATCAGCGTATCGTGAAAAACGGTAGCTGGGCAGAAAATAGCTGCAATCAGTCTATAGGCATTAGTCAAACAAATGTAATCCTATGTGGAGTATGTTTCTCTGTTTGCTGGCTGTACACAAGCCCTCTTTGAGGTCTATAAATGGGGGAGGGAGGAATTGGTTGCAAAAATGGCCCTGCAGCACAAATATAAAAATTACTAACACATAACAAAAACTTTGATGTCACCAGAATACATGTAGCATGTAATTTTTTTTTCCAAGCAGGGAACTCCTATAAAAATGAAAACCCTACAAAAGTGTTCAAACCCCCATCCCAACACACAAAGAAATTATTTTTTTGGTTTCCCAGTAATTTAAACAGTACAGAAGATTTTACCATTTTAAAGTACAACTTGTCTCCCACAAAAAAACAACCCCCCAAAAAAAAAATTTTAATAAGGGGAAGAAAAAAAAACAAAACCCAAAAATTTTTGGGGGGGGTGGGGGGGGCTTTTATGGCTTTTTAAAAGGGAATTTTCCCCCTTTTATTTTTTTTAAATAACTGGTTTGTTTAATCCCGCCCCTGAAAACAGGGTTTTCCTTTTTTTACCCCACCCCCCGAGCGGGGGTAATGGAAAAAAACAGGGTTGGGGATATTGAAAAACTGATCGGAGCTCCCCCCATCCCGAAAAACCAATTAAACCCCCAATTTTGCCTTTTTCCAAAATTTTTAGAGCAAAAAAGGCCCAAAAAAAAAAGGGTTTTTTTATAAAAGGCCCGAAGGGGTATAAACTTTAAAAAAATTCCCTTTTCCCCCCTTTTTTTTTAATTAAAGGGGTTTTGGGGAAAAAAAAAAGGGGAGGAATCCGCCCCTTATTGGTGTTTCCCCCAAGTCATTTGCTCATCCTTCATTAAAAAGGGATAACCCCGCCCCCGGTTTTTTTAAATTTTTAATTACCCTTTTCCCCCCCTAATCTCCCCCCCTTTTTATTCTTTTAATGTGGGGGAAACCCCCAAAATTTCGGTTAAAAAAAATCTGGGGAAATTTTTAATCCTTAAGAAGAAAAATCCCAATGGGGACTGGGTTTTTTTTTCCCAAAAAATTTAAATTTACCCCCCCCTAAGCCCCCTTTTGAAAAAGTAAAACCCAATAAATTTTTAAAAAACTTTTTTCCCCCCATTTGAAGGGGTTATTTTAAAAAAATTTTAAAACCTTTTAAAATTTTTCTTATTATGGTAAAAACCTTTTCTGGGCCCAAACTTATTACAATGGCCCCCCTGTCCCCAAAACCCAAAATGTCTGAAAATGGGTTTCACACCATACTGGCCGAAAAACTTTTTAATTAAAAATTTTTTCGAGAAAAAATTTTTGGGCCCCCTTTTTTACCAAAAAAAGTCCTTAATTTAAAAAAAATCCCTTAATAACCCTTTAAAAAGGTAAAATTTTTGAGACCTCCATCTTTTTAAGGTTTCTTTTTTTTTGTTATGGAATCCCCTATTTTGTCCTTGAGGGATTTTTTCCCAAAAAAGTTTAAAATGGCCCCACCTCCATTCAGGGGAATTTCCCCTTTTTTTCCCAAAAACCCCCGACACTAGAAAAATGAAGAAGAAAAAACGTGAGCCCAGCAGTCAACAAGAAGACACCAAAGTCAGTAACCAGCTCTGTTCATTTACAGTTGCCTGAGTGATGTGTGACCCCCATTGTTTTAAGGTACTTTATAGAAAGGTTCCATAAAATGCAATTGCCTAATGTAGTGTATGACTCTGGTTTCCATTAACCATGGCGTCTTGGGCAATTGCTATTTGTGCATTTTCCAAACTATTTCTGTGACGTCACTTAAACGCTTATTTTCTTGTTTGATAAAAACTGGTCCCGCATGATGACTGTAGTAGCCGCCATAATATTTAAGTATGCATAAAGGAAATGAAGGTTGGGCTCTCCCAGATGTAAGTGTCCTTAGAACTATAGTAGCTAATCTTGCCTGGCTATAAATTAGATTTAAATGGGCATTCCCATATGTACTGAGAGATAAATTAAAGATTATTACCAAATACATTGCTGTTCTGATTTTGCCTCCCTCCAGAGTTAAAAGATCTTATCTCCTGCTTGTTTACACAAGCTTCTCTAGGTTATTGAAGCAGTAGCCAAAATGGTGAAGTCACTCTCTGCAGAAGCTTGCTTATATTACTTTTACCCTTTAGAGCTCTGTAGTCTGCAGGTTATAAACATTACTAATGTCCCTCTAACAGGCTCAGCTAGGAATAACAGCTGATATGTCAATCACATCTATAGACCTGCCCACATCCTGACCAGGAAGTGTGAGTCTGAAGCTGGCTGTGGCTCTGTGAGACAGCATGGTGAGACAATCCCTTTAAGGCTCTGCTTTGTCATATGAGATCTTGGTCATTGATCTGAGATCAAGTTTTGTACGGTACAGGTATAGATTTAGTCTTGTATGTTTTTGCATACAAGGGGAAGGTGAAGGTTCTTCTACTGAGAGAGAAAGGGAGGGGACTTTTGCATACTGTTGCCCACTAGATCCGTTTTCCATTGTGCCCCAAGATGCTTGGTTTAACTTCCAGAAACTGCTCTTGTAATCCATTGTTTGGGTTTTATGTTTTTAAATTTTTCATCCTGTCTTTAGGTACAAAACTTGACAGAAAGCATGTTTGGCTTGAGG
This sequence comes from Phyllomedusa bahiana, assembly GCA_025379985.1. NCBI lineage: Eukaryota > Metazoa > Chordata > Amphibia > Anura > Hylidae > Phyllomedusa > Phyllomedusa bahiana. The sequence continues at coordinate 27,452 of JAODAL010000017.1, forward strand.
ATATCTCCTTATGGATACTCTCCATACAAAGGTAGAGTTGATTTATTTTTTTGTATCTTGAATGGTAGGTGAATATTAGGATTTAGGAGTAGTTCCTTCCCCCCCCCCCCTCCCATCATCGCTTCTTAGGGCAACATGTATAAACGGCGCCCCATTTACAATATATTTTAAAAGCGCCCGTACGCCACTACCAGGCGCATTATAGAGCTCAAGCGGCACTTTGTAATGCGCCTGATTTTCAGGGGATGTGCGGGAGGCGAGGTGCACTAGAATCGGATGGAGCCATAGATTTAAAGCTTCACTACGGAATTTCTAGACACATTACTGCTGGAACAGGTAAACCCCTTTCAAAGTGGTATACCTGATCCAGAAATGTCGTACTAGCGCTAAAATGCACCTGATTTAGGACCCGCAGTAGAGAAGGTTCATAAATCAGGCGCGTTCTATGCCACTATAATGCACATGAAATTTGGCATTTAAACGTCAAATTTCATACATGTGGCCTTTTAGTTTAGGTTACTTTTTCTAGCAGGTAAAAAGCTGCATGTGAGGTTGTTTTTGTGTGAAAAAAGGGGAGAAAAAGGAATACACTACCCGTTCAAAAGTTTCGGGGCCCAACCAGAACAATTGAAATTTTCCCTGAAAATCTACTTTTTTTTAAAACCAGATGATGTTGCAAATTGAATAGAAATATCGTCCAGACATTGACAAGATTAGAAATAAAATTTTTATTTGAAATTTAATTTTCTACTTCAAACTTTTGCTTTCGTCAAAGAAAGCTTCCTTTCAGAATTACAGCATTGTAAAACCTTTGGCTTTCTAGCTGTTAATTTGCTGAGGTAATCTGGAGAAATTTCACCCATGCCTCCAGAAGCCCCTCCCACAGTTGGATTAGCTCGATGGGCACTTTTTATGCACCATACGGTCAAGCTGCTCCCACAACAGCTCAGTGGAGTTGAGATCTGGTGAATGCGCTGTCCACATCTTATTACAAGCTTGCCTGCTTCTTCCCTAATTAGTTCTTGCAATGATTTGGAGGGGGCTTTGGGTCATTGTCCTGATGAAATTTGGCTCCAATCAAGCAGCTGTCCACAGGTATCGGCCATTGCAATAATGGTGGTAATGTGATATTGCCTTCCTTATTCCAAAATCCCTTTTACCTTGATACAAATCTCCACTTTACCACGCATCCAAATCAGGGCAATAAAACCCCCAGACCCATCACATTAACTCCACAATGCTTGGCTCGATGGCGTCAGGCCACTTTTCCAGCATCTTTATAAGTTGTTCTGCTCGTCTAACAAATGTTCTCTGTGTTGGATACAAACACCTCAAACCTACGCTTCGTCTGTCCATAAACCACTTTTTTCCAATCGCTCTGTCAAAATGTCTGTTTTCTTTAAGCCCTGTTAATCTTTTCTTTTTTAGATTAGCCTGATCCTCAGCATATGGCTTTTTCTTTGCACTACTGCCCTGTGCGAGTAGTACAGCACCATTTTAGGAAATCTTCAGTTTTTGGCAATTTCTCACATGGAATAGCCTTCATCTCTCAGCACAAGAATAGGCTGTCGAGTTTCCATGAAAGTTCTACTTTTTATGGCCATTTGCGGAGTTTTAATCGAACCAACAAATGTAATTACTCCAGATCTCTCAATAAGCTCATGGGAAGGCCAGTTTTATAGCTTTCTCTAATCGCAAAAACTGTTTTCAGCTGTGCTAAATAGTTGCACAAGGTGTTTTCATGTGGTGTTCAACAATTCCAATGCTTTTGTACACCGTTAAACAAACCCACAATGCACCATTAGAACAGTGGGGTGATGGTTGTTGGAAATGGGCCTCTATACACCTATATACAATACAGACCAAATGTTTGGACACACCTTCTCATTTCAAGAGTTTTCTGTATTTTCATGACTATAAAAAATTGTAGTTTCCAATGAAGGCATCAAAACTATTGATATTAACACGTGTGGACATTACTATCTTATTATAGTACATATACAGTGTGAAACAACTGAAATATGTGCTTATATTTCTAGGTTCTTCAAAGTAGTCCACCTTTTGCTTTCATTACTGCTTTGCACACTCTTGGCATTCTCTTGATGAGCGTCAAGACAGGTAGTACCTGGAATGGTCTTCACTTACACAGGTGTGTCCTGTCCAGGTTTAATAAGTGGGATTTCTTGACTCTATATATAGGGTTGGGGACCCATCAGTTGGGTTGTTCCCAGAAAGTCAGGTGGGACAACACAGCTGATCAGTCACTTACTGATTTTGGAATGTTAGAATTTCTATTTATGGCAAGAAAAAAGCAAGCTTAGAAAGAAAAACGAGTGGCCATTATTTACTTTAAGAAATGAAGTCAGGTCAGTCAGTCCAAAATAATTGGGGAAACTTTGAAAGTGTCCCCAAGTGCAGTGGCAAAAAATACCATCCACACCCCCAAGCGCTACCAAGAAACTGGCTCACATGAGGGACCCGCCCAGGAAAGGAGAAGACCAAGAGTCACCTCTGCTGGGCGGGAGGATAATTCATCCGAGTCAACAGCTCAGAAATCGCAGGTTACAGCAGCTCAGATTAGAGACCAAGGTCAATGCCACCAGAGTTCTAAGCAGCAGACACATCTCTTCAACAACTTGTTAAGAGGCAGACTGTGTGCAGGCAGGCCTTCATGGTAAAATAGCTGTAGGAACCAAGACTAAGAACAGGCACAAGCAGGAACAGAGATTTGTTTGGGACTAAAGTACACAAGGATCAGACATTAGGACCTTGTGGAAATCTGTGGCTTTTGGTCCTGATGAGTCCATATTTGAGATTCTTTGGTTCCAACCACCGTGTCTTGTGCGACGCAGAAAAAGGTGATCGAATGGACTCTACATGCCTGGTTCCCACCGTGCGCTTGGAGCGGAGGAGGTGTGATGGTGTGGGGGGTGGGGGGTGCTTTGCTGGAGGACACTATTGGGGATTTACTCAAAATTGAAGGAATACTGAACCAGCTTGGTTACCACAGCATCTTATGCAGCAGCATGCTATTCCATCTGGTGTGCGTTTATTTGGACATCATTTATTTTTTCAAACAGGGACAATGACCCCAAAATCACACCTCCAGAACTGTGTAAGGGCTATTTGACCAAGAAGGAGAGTGATGGGGTGCTACGCAAGATGAAATTGGCTCTCCACAGTCACCAGGGACCTGAACCAATCGAGATGGTTTGTGGTGAGCCTGGACCAGAGAGTGAAGGCAAAAGAGCCAAAAGTGCTAAAAGCATTCTGGGGAACTCCTTTCATGGACTGTTGGAAGACATTTCAGGTGACTACCACTTGAAGCTCATCAAGGAGAATGCCTAAGACTGTGCAAAGCAGTAATCAAGCAAAGTGGCTACTTTGAAGAACTTAGAATATAAGACATTTTCAGTTGTTTCACTACTTTTTTGTTAAGTATATAATTCCACATGTGTGATTTATAGTTTGATGCTTCAGTGTGAATCTACATAATTTTTATTGTCATGAAATTACAGAAAACTGTTGGAATGAGGTGTGTCCAAACTTTTGGTCTGTACTGTAGATATTGCATTAAACCCACCAGGACGTTTGCAGCTAGAATAGTCCTTTACAAATTTAACCCCTTACCGCCAGGAGCCAGTTTTGGCCTCTCTGACAGAGCCCATTTTTTTAATCTGTCGTGTCACTTTGTAGATACAACTTTTTGACACTTATAACCTATCCATGTGATTAGAGATTGTTTTCTCGTGACACATTGGCTTTAAGATAGTAAGAAATTTTGGTCCAAAAAATGCTTGTTTTTTTGTGGTAAAAATATCTAGATTATCGTGGAGAATAAAAAGTTCTTACCAACTTCAAAGTATAAGATTTCTGCATGTAAGACACGTCATTCCACTCAAAACTAGTTTATAAATAGCATCTTCCGTATACTGACTCAATCCTGCTGTAGTTTGCGAAGTTCATTTTTTTAAATGGTGTTTTTTTTTTTCTTTTTTTTTAAGACATTAGGGGGCTTAGAAATTTATTAGTAATTTTACAGATAAAATTTTGCATTATGCATTTTTTAGGGCACCAGACGCACAGTTCTAACGTGACTTTGTTTGACAATGTAGGTTAGATACCACCCATAAATGACTGTATCTAAGAATCTACACTCCCTTATTCCCCATTCATCGAGCATAGGGCGTATGGTTACGCCCTAATTCACTAGCGGGGTAGAAGTACTGAGACCTCTGGTTCCCACGAGCAAGTAGGTGTGATAGGTGACGTATCCATACGCACTTCACTGGCGGGATCACTCTGCGGGCTTGTACTGCGGGCGAAGCCGACACGGACTGCTGATCGCAACATGGGGATCGCCAGCTCAGTAAATTCACCGCTAGGTCCGCCATGCCACGTCTATAACCCCCGGCGGAGTGAGTGCGGCTCGGGTTGTTTACTCCACTTCATTTCCGCAGCCTGTCATGGCGCTCGCAGATAATAAAGCCGCAGGCATGGAGGAGTGAAGCTCCTCATTGACTCTGCTCTCCCCCTCGGCTTTATTCCGCACTATAGTGCGCATCGATTCGCCTGTCTGATGATCCCGGGAAGTGACCGGCACTTCGGGGTCATCTTACTTGTGTGTCACCCCAGTGCCCCGCAATGCATTGTTAGGGCTGGTGACAGGCGTGTCATGGCGACCAGAGACACAGTATGATTACTGTGCACTGGCCTGCCTTCTAACAACAATCTGATGATTGCTGTTCTAGAAGTATAAATGTGAAAAAAAAGTAAAAAAAATAAATCGTCAAAAAGTGAAAAACGAAAACACCTAAAAAATAAATAAAAACTCCGTTACTCAGCATTTTCCCTTTACAAACGCAATCGCCCCATAAAAAGATCAAATAATAATAAAAAGTACCCCATATTTGAGTTATTCCGCGTGCGTAAGACCCACCCTGATAAGTCACATTAATTAAACCGTACGGTGAAGCGCGTTTTAAAACAAACAAAAAACAAACAAAGTCACAGAATTGCGATTTTTGTACATTCCTGCAGGCACATAAATGGAATAAAAGCGATCAAATAAACTCATATAGACGCCAACCTGTCACAATTAAAACTTCTGTTCAATCCGCTAAAAAAAAGTCCTTATACACGTCTACTGTATTATACAGAAGTAGAGAGAGAAGAAGAGATGTAAATAATCCGTGAAAGTATATTGGCTATCAGAGGCTAGGAAAGTACGCGATGCATAAATATTATTTAACACAATAAACCTTTTTTTTTTTTTTTTTTTTTTTTTTTTTTTTAAGTGCTTTCAAAATTTAAAAATCTATAATAAATTAGGGTATCGCAGTAATCGTACTGATAGGACCAGAGTGTAAAGATAACTGGTCATGGATCTGCACGGGAGAGCGCTGTTAAAAATAAAAAACATATAGGATTGCAGTATTTTCTTCACCCTGCCTTCCAAAACGGATTTAAATTGTTCAATAAAAGTCTCTGTCCCCCACATATAATTTCTTTATACCCTAATAAGAAAAGGACGTCAACTTTCCCGCAAACAAAAACCAAGCCCGCTTCACAGCTCAACGCTACATTTACAAGGCTAGATGAATTACAAATCTATAATAAAAGTTATGGCATTCTCAGACTATCCGGCGATGCAAAAACGTCTGTTTTCCTTTTTGAATAAAAGTGTCTTTTATTGTGTTATAAATATAAAAAAAATATACTAGAAATTGGGTAGCGCTGTTATCGTATATCGACCTGCCTGAGTAATACTAGCTATGTCAGTTATACGGCATAGGTGAACAGCTGTTAAAAATATACAAATATATCATAAATCAACATGATACCCAGAAGGGAACGCTGTATTTGTTAAAAATGCCCTGTCTCACAAGATAAAGAACCTTAATAAATGTGTTCAAAGCGGCATATGCCCCCCATAATGGTACTAATTTAGAAATCGTCAACCTCTCCCCACAGAAAAAACAAGCTAGCCAGAATCGCTACTCTATTCAGACAAACTGAAAACGTTTGGCTTATCAAGAACAGAACAACATAAAAATGCAATTTTTTATAGACTATTTCTATTGTGTAAGAAAGTAATAAAAATAAAATAAACCTATATAATATATCTCATATCATTGCAATTGTACCGGACCCCATAGTAAAAGATATCTTGTCTTTATACTGACGGGCGTGAGACGCTGTAAAATTGAAGCCCAAAAAAACCATGGCGAGAATTGCGGTTTGTTTTCCCCTCATTTTCATTAGCCATGCCAAAAAAGCAACGAACACTTTGTAAGACACCTGTGAACCCACAAATGACGAGCACTGTTACACTACCTAGATGAGAATTCTATTGAGGCGTGCTGAATCAAAAGGGGGTGAATTCTGGAAGGTTTCACTGTTCTGGTACTTTGGGGGCTTTGTTATAATGGACATGCCGACCCACCAACAGAAATCTGCATTCCAAAAGCTAAATAGGCAGTCCCCTCCCTTTACCCCCTGTCATGATGCCCAAACAGAAGATTACACCTCCACATGTGAGGGTATTGCAGAACTTGGGAAGAATTGTTGTACAAGGTTTTGGGTGCTTTTGTACCACGGATTCATTGTAAAAGATCTAAACATTTTCAGCTACAAATTGCAGATTATTGGAAAAAAATTTTTTTTTTTATTTTTCACAGCCTAACGCTAAAAAAAATTTTTGTGAACACCTGTTGGGGTCGAAATGCCTCACTACACCTTGGTTACTCAGTTCCTTTAAGGGGTTGTAGTGGTTAGTTTCAAATATGGTGGTTATTTTTAGGGAGTTTATTAAGTTTTTGGAACAATTAGGGTGTCCGCAAAATGTGGTTATTCACAGACCACATTTAGGAAGTTTATTAACCTCATTAGTTGTTTCACAGGAATTAAAGCAAAGTGGAAGTGAACATTTCATAAAGAATTATCAATTTTTTTTGCAGATTTTAAATTTTTAGTACTTTTCCACAAAATACGGTAATGTGATCGGAGAAATGCAATTAATATTGATTCCCACACAGTATTGTTTGCCGTTTTCAGAGAGATCCCATATGTGGCCCTTAGTGCTTTATTTGGGCTCAACCACTAAGCACCAGAATAGGTAGAGCACCTACTGACCTGGGGGGCCTCATTTTCATTACGATTTTATTTAGGGGGCCATTTCAGGTTTGCGGGTACCTAAGGTCCAAAACTTAATAAATACCCCATATTGGAAATACACCCATTTACGGAATATGTCCAGAGGTGTAGTGAGTATATCGACCCCACAGGTGTTTCACAAATTTTTTTAAGCGGTCTTTGGCTCTGAAAATAAGAAAAAATTATATTTCTCTTACAATCTGCAATTTTAGCTGAAAATGTTTAATTTTACAAGGAATGCTTGGAAAATAATAGCACACAACTTCTCTCGGCGCTGTTACGCAATTGTCTTCCAAGTTCGGGCAATACTAATGTGGGTTGTTATTGATAAACTGAAGTTTGGGCTCAATCATTGGCAGTGGAACGGTTACAAGGGAGGGAGTTTAATTTGGCTTCTTTTGGTGCACAGCATGTTGGATGGGCCTTGTCGCATCTGCAAAGACTCCCCAAGTACTAGAACAGGGTGAAAGCCTTCAGATGTTTGCCCCATTTTGGAGTTTAACACCCATCCGGTGATTATCTAAGGGTGTATTTTGCATTTTGGGCGCACATGGTTTCCGTAGGTTTTTTTTTAGCTGTGTGGGCCCTTGGAAATGGTGCAGGGAGGGGGTGGTGGAGCGCAGAGTTCCACCATTTTTTTTGGCTTCATTTTTATCAGTATTCGTCCATCTATACGGGGGATAGAAGAAGAGGATAATCTTTTATATGGAGGTCAAGGTTCAATTGTATCAATGATGATATATCCCATTTTATTTTATTTTTTTTATGTTTTTTTACTTTTACACAATAGAAGCGAGTTTTATAAGAAAGTTGAGTTTTTATGTTTGTACTGATTCTGAGACAGCCATTAGCTTTCTTAATTTTTTGCCTATAGGATCTGCTTGTGGGCTTGTTTTTTTTACGAGATCGAGATTTGATGTTTTTATTTAGTACCATTACGGGTTGCATGGTGATGCTTTGATCACTTTTTGAATGTTAGAAGGTTTATTTGTGAGGCACTTTTGTGCTACTCAATCATAAGTCATTCCCAGGTAGTGTTTTTTATTTTTATTCTTTACTAGAGGTCTCTCGTGCGGTATTAATGACAGGCTAGTTTTACTCTGCGCAGGTTGATACGATTACAGCTGATACACATTTGTATATTTTTTTTTCATAGTTTTACTGCTTTTCAACCACAATAAAAACACTTTTATTTGAAAGGAAAACACATTTTTGCATCGTCGCGGTTGATAGCTCCATAACTTTTTTATTTTTCTGCTTTATGGAGCTGTTATATGGACTTTTTTTTTTGTCGGGATGTGTTGACGTTTTTATTGGTAACATTTTTTGGGCAAGACACGAGCTGTATGATCGCTTTTAAATCCGTTTTTGGTAAAGGCAGGGTGAGAAAAATACCGTGCAGTATCCGTGGAAAGTTAGTTTACTCTGTGGTTAAGACGATTACGGTGATACCCAAGATTTATCTGTAGGTATTTTTTTGATTGTGAATGCTCAAAATTTTTTTTGAAAAATGGTTTGTTTTTATTGTGTAAAACAATATTTATGGCGCAATCGCCTATCTTCTAATAGCCAGAACTTTGTTAATTTTTCCCGTATATACAGAGTCTGTGGTAAGGGATCTTTTTTTTTGCGGATGAATTGACGTTGTAAATTGACATCACTTTGGATGTTTTGAGTTTTGATGTATTTTTTACTCCTTTTTTATGTGCTGCGGGGATGACACCTAAAATCACAATTCTCGTCGACTGTTTTTGGTTTGTTTTTTTTATGGCGTTCACCGTACGGACGTATAAATAACATGATAGATTTTAGGCGTGGTCGTACGCACCGACGATACCAACTCTTGGGTACTGCTCTTTTTTTGTTGCGATTTCGTTTTTGGGACGATTGCCGTTTGTAAATGGGGAGGAGGAAAAGGCGCGATGTACTGTGTTTTTATTTTATTTTTTGTGTTTTACTTTTTTACACTTTCCCTGGGGGGAATTTGCATAATACGATCGTGCAGACTTCGTTCATGCATAGGAGATCAGCACACAGCTTTATAGACTGTCTATACTGGTCTCCATGGAAACTGTCAGGTCACGTGCCCACATGCATTGTGGCATCGTGACGTACACCAGACACCGGTGCTGTCATTTAGATCCGGGCTGCCTGGTAGGAGAATCGGTACCGGCGCTGAAGCGCCATTACTGCGCCAGGATAGCGGGCAGCAGGAGCTCACTCCTGCTGTCCACAGCTGCGATGTCCGTTCCACGTGTCGCGACATCGAGGGGTAATCCCCCGCGGCGGAGTCACTCGGCCGTGGGGGATGCCGGCATTGATGCAGCGCTGTAATATACCGCTGGTTCCATGGCCGCGATCTTGCGCGCTACGCTTGTGAGGCACAAGATCGCCATGGACGCTACTCATACGGCAATTTGCGGGTACCCCTACCCGACATTGACGTATTAGTACGGCAAATGTCGGTAAGGGGGTTACAATGTATAGAGTGTATTTCTGATTCATTTAATGTTTGCTTCATCGAAAAAAAACTGTTCTTTTCTTTCAAAAATAAGGAAATTTCTAAGTGACTCCAACTTTTGAACTGTAGTGTACATGTTAAAAAAAATAAAATAAATAAAGTTGGGAAAATTATGAATCAGATGATACTTGTGAGATTTATTGTATTGGCTTATTTATATGCTCCAAAGGATTCTCACAACCCATGATAATGCAGGTGGCAGTTTTGACATTTTCTCTGAAAGAGAGTACTGCAGGAATAGTGTCACTGGTATTGATGGCAGTAAGAGCAGCTACTATGTAGTGTCTCCCCGCTCTGTGTAATACAGGGGTTACTGAGTAGGGGAGTAGTCTCTGTCTTGTTGAACGGTGCATCTTACATGCTTTTGCTATGGGTCCACAAAGTAAAATTGCCCTGGGAAGCTTGCAAATTAAATCATAAACCTTTCCACCATTCATCATTATTAAAAATTCTGTACCAATTTTGTTTTAGCTGCTACCTTAGTGCTAGTGCACAGCTTGTCCCCAGGGGATACGATCAGAGATGAGCTGCTCAGTCTTGCTACACATGCTCAGACATCACCTCTCCTCTCAGGCAGCTACTGGCAGGCTCTTCCCTGCTTGGTAATCAGACACACTCACTGCTGAGCGAGTGTTCAACCCCAGGTGCCGTCATTCTACTTATTTCAAGGGTAAGGTTTAATTTAAACATGAGAAGAGAATATCCAAAATTAAAATACCAAAATAACATTTTAATCATATAAAAAATTTATTAGTTAATTGTTGCAGTGAGAAATAAGCATTTGATTGCCTCATCAATCAAGGACCACCACCTACTTATGCCCCCCCCCAATGTGAAGTTCACCTCTGGCACCTGTGCTCGTACACAGAAAAATAACGGAATGCATCATCGGTTTATGCAACACATGTCAGAGGATGAATATTGGTTCTATTTTTTCCTCCTTTTACCCGATCATCTCTAAATCAATCAGAATTTTTGAAACTCGCTTGTGCAACTCTCAAACTTCCACTACCACCCGATCCATAAGTTTTTTCTATGAAGAATTTTTAGTCTGGGACTGGCTAGGCCACACCATGACCTTAATTGGGCTTTCTTTTTGAGTCCACTCCCGTTTGTTTGCCTTGGCTGTTGGTATGTTTTTTGGTTTATTGTCCTTATTTGGAAGAAGAGTCCCAGGCCATGGGACGCCATTGGTTTAAAATGTCCTATTGGCGGAGGGGAAGGGAGGTTATTGATAACGAACTCGGGATATATATATGGAACATGGCCTCCATCCATTCTCGACAAATGATGCAGTGCAGTAATCCGTGTGCCCTTAGCGAGAAAGAAAAACACCCCCAAAACCATACATGTTTCGCACCTCCCAAAACGCTAGGAACGTGAGTGGACATATAGGCAGCATTAGTCCTCCTTCCACCCACATCACCTGGCACGATAGAGAAAATGCCCAAAGCAGCTAAAAGTGTAGTAATTTCTCGGACAAACAAAAACATACATCCCCCAGCGAAAAGCACCTACTCCCAATCACTCACATATTCCATCCAGGTGTTCACATGTTGGCAAACTACTGACAGGACCTGCAAAACATGTGCCTTCTTGAGCAGGGGTACCATTGGCGGGCACTTGCAAGGAATTTTTTAAAAACCAATTATGGCGTAATGTTGGTTTACCATGGTTTTCTTGGTTGAGTGGTGGGGGCCCCAGTTGCTTGAGATCATTTAAACAAGTTTCCCACTATGTAATTTTATTTAGGGCGTGAATCTCACCACCTGCTCTCATGTTCCATGGACTACCCCACAAGGTGAGGTTTTAGCCCCTTGGGTGCCCGCAGATAGAGATGGTCGATTGACAGTCATTTTTGTATTTTCTCTCTTATTCTTAGCTATTGCACCAAACAGTTGTTCCTCCCTTCCCTCACTCAGCATCTTTTCTTAAACTTTGAGTGTGTTTTTTGTAGCCCATCCAGTTTTTGTGGTGCAAGTCCTATGAATCCTGTCTCCCCTGACATCCTAGAAAGCTCTTTGGGTCTTGCCAATTTGTAGAGTTTAAGTTTGAGTGATTTAGTTGCTGTAATAGGAGTCGTATTTGTTTGATAAAAGGGACTATTTAAGACCGCTGTCCCCTTTAATTGCCCAGGTAAACAAGTTGGATTAGGAGGTGGTCTAAACTGGGATTTTAAACCTAGGGACGCCTGCCTAATGATGGAAGGCAAGAATCTCTACTATCAAGCCCTGTTACATACAACAGATCTGTGTTTGATTAGAAAAAGTGAGCACCACTGGTGGAGAAAGGCAATGGTGATGAGAAAGCCCAGCTGGTCACGTGATTATACCTATTCAGTCAAAAGACAATAAACGCCCCCTTTTGTGCACCGTGAAAAAGCTGAAGACAGGATACAGGAGGTATGAAAAATGACATCTTTCTTTTTGCAATAACCCCTTTAATCTGTACTCCCAAAAAAAGAATTTTGTAAACTTTTTTCAACTTCATTTAAAGACCCATGTTGCATAAATTGGGCCAATGAACGACTTAGGGAATGTTCACACCATTTGCATTATTGTGTTAAATTCCTTAATCCCCATATAAGTGCTAAAATATGTCCAACACAATGTAAAATACACTTCACATAGACTACAATGTAAAAAAAACACTTAGTCAATCATGCAAGGCATATTATACATATGTTTTTTTCCATGCCCCTGGAAGAATTGATATGTCAATTCTTTTCAGACGTATACGTGCCATCAAATAGAAAAGTATAAGAGGCAGATGCCATTGCGCATTGTAATCCTCCAAGTGGATGAATAAAAAAGTGATTCCACCTCTTGAGCAAAATAATGCCGCCACGATACTGGAGACATCAAGGAGAGCCCTATGCATCAGCCAGTTCAGGTACCCTTGACGGGCTGTGTAAGCCCCCTCTCGGAACCATGCTGGATGAGAAAACCTGTTTACGAATTGGTCAGAAAGCCCTCCTAGAATTTCATGCTGGCATGAGCAGAAGTAAGACTTTATTAAAGACCCTTAAATGGACCCAAGTTCTTCCAGTAAAATCTAGCGGAAAAAAATGAAGTGTTCTCTGCATGGACCAAGACCTTGGGGCCCCTCTAAGAGTATGGGGCTTAATCTACTTTTGTTAAGTGATGAAAAAGTAATTTCACATGAATCACGGGTTGGGATTAATTCAGTTAGGGTAAATGGTCTCGTAGGAGGTTTTTCTCATAACTGGAGAGATTTTGTTGACCCTACGGCAGGGTACACAATGCATTAATTGCAGGACGTATTTCGCCCGCAATTACGCCGTGTGCTCGGGGGTGTGGCGGGGGGGGCCGGTGGCCCGCCGGCCCCATACACATTCATTATTCACGGTGCGTAAGAGATGTAATCCATAGTTCTCTATGGGAACTGTGGGAGGTTTACTGTAAATGACTGAAACGTATCTCTCGCCCCCGTATGAGCACGGCGCGAAATAACGGTGGCGAGATGAACGTCCCCCAGTTTATAAAATAAAACCGCAAGTGAAACATAGCCTAAGCGCCCTTAATTGTGTGGCAAAAGTGTTATTAACATTGTAGCCACTACAGGGAGTGAGAACTTGCAAATGAGCGGATTGTTTAAAACTTTTCCTGGTACACCCAATAATTTTTTGCCTTTAACGTGGTAACTCCACAGCACTATTAGATTTTTAAAAAATGTGGCTGTGGGAGTGAGTCCATCCCTCACATACAATAAGGCTATGGTTCAACGATGAACGATTTTTGATCCTTTTTAACCCCCAGATCTCTCTCTCCCTCCCCTCCGTTCTCCTCCATCCGGCCTCCTCTCTCCTTACACCTGTCTCGTCACGGGTCCCTCTTACGTCCCATACCCTCCCCCTCGCCCCCGCCCGCGTGGCTCCCGGCCACTCTGTCTCTCTCCATCTCCTCATCGCCCCCACCTCTCGCTCTTGTCCACCCTTCGCCTCGTCCGCCTCACCTCTCGCTCTCTCCTTCGTCCAACCATCCGTATCCCATCCCTCCTCCGCCTCCCTCCCCTCCGTCTCCTCGCAGCACGGTCACGTCCCCCCTCCCACCCTCCTCTCTGTCTACTCGTCCGCCCAGGGTCTCTCCTCTCACCTCCGTCCCCTCACTCCCTTCTGCGCGGCCCGACCCCTCCCTCGTCCCCTCCGTCTTCTCCGCTCCTTCCGCCCTCCCTCTCCTCGGCTCACCTCCCTCCTCCCCGCTCCTCTCGATCTCCTTCCTCCCACCCTCCCACCCGCCCGCCTCTTCTGTCTGCTCTCCTCTCTCCTCCACGGTCTCCTCCCCGCCTCCTCTCGAGCTCCTCCGTCGCTCTCCGGCTGGGTTCCTTCTGGCTCGTCCCTTGCGACTCTGCCTCCCCGCCTCTCCCCCACTCTCCCCTCTCTCCCGCTTCGCTCCGGTCTCTCTTCCTTCCTCCTCTCCTATCCCTCTCTCTCTCTCTCCTCCTGGCCCCCCCTCCCTCTCCTCCTCCTCCTCCGCTCTTCTTCCCCTCTCGCCTCCAGTTCTCCTCCTTCTCCGGCGTCCATCTCCACCGTCCGGGGTCATCCCCCTCCTCTGTCTCCCTCTCTGTCTCGCCTCTTCTCTCTCACTCTGTACTCCCTCCGCGTACGTGTCCTCTCGTTGTCTCCTCTCCGCTCCGTCTCTCCCTGCACCTCTCCTCCTCTCTACATCTCTCACTCGCTCCGTACTTCACTTCCACAACTCCAAGAACTTGGCTGGGTACTCTGGTCCCCTAAACAACACCTCTCCCTTCTCCCCTCTACTCCTCCTCTCATCACTCTCTCCTCTCTCTCTCTCTCTCACTCCTTACTCTCTCAATCACCCTCCTCTCACTCTCCTTCTCTTTTCTCATCTCCTCCTCCTCGTCCTCTCTCTGGGGTCTCTCCTCACTCGACCACTCACACTCCCGCTCTCGTCCCTCTCACATCTCTCTTCCACACTCTCTCCTCGGTCTCCCCTCTCTCCATCTCCCCCCTCACTCCCTACTCTCTCCTCTTCACCTCGCTCCACGACCCTCTCACAACTCTCCCTCCCGGACACTCTATTCTCCCGCTCCTCGTTCCTTCACCCTCACTCCTCCCACATCCTCTGTCTCGTCTCTCCCCTCGTCTCACTCTCCACCCCTCGGGCCTTTCATCTCTCCCTCCGCCTCACCTCTCTCCTCGCTCTCTCCTCTCTCTCGTCCTTCCGTCCTCACCCTCCCCTCCGACAACGGTCCGACTGCCGCTCCCCTCAGTCACCTCACTCTCTCTCCCCCTCTTCTCCCTCTCAACTCTCACTCTCGACTCTCTCTCCTCTCTCACTCCCTCTTCTTCTCTCACCCTCTCTCTCTCTCTTTCCTCCCTCTCCTCAATCACCGGAACGTGAAATCACAACGCGCCCCTCGTCTATCCCCCTCTCTTCCTCCTCAAACGCCCTCTCCCTCTCCTCTCCCTCTCTTCTCTCGTCTCCCGTCTCTCACGACTCTCTCAATAACTCCCTCTCTCTCCCTCTACTCCACCGAGCCGTCTCTCACCCACTCACCAAAACATCAACAACTCAACTTCATCTACCACCTCTGACTAAACACGACACCTACCTCTTCTTCTCTCTCCTCCACGCTCTCCCGGCCGCAATGCCAAGCCCCCTCACCGTGCTTTTCTGTTTCGCATCCGCTTTGTATTTTCCAGACGCAGCTGATATGGTAACTTCGGAAGTGTTTCGAGCGCTATTTGGAACAGTGGCCAAAAGTGGGACTTTCCTTATTCCCTAATGGGCCTTTTTCACTTTGCGTAAACCGCAATAAAGAATTGACATGTCCAATTCTTTAAAAGCGGATGCGAAAAAAGCGCATCGCAGAGAGCACCACAAAAAAACGCATCGCCGAATCCTCCCGAGAGAACAGTGATTTTGCGCACTTATTTTTTTTTTTTTTGAGTTTTATTGTGCCTTTTCAACTCAAGTTTAATCACACTGACAATTGTTAGAATCCCGTTTTTTGGCGGATTCCATAAAACGGATCACAAATACGTCATGTGAACAAGCCCTAACACCGGAGCTTTGCACTGAGCTGTAAATGGGCCATGTTTTATGGGGGGTCCTCCCACTGATTTTCTAGAAGCTTGCAAAGCAAACAGCCCCAGCTTAAGGTGGTCGTTCCCTTCAAGCTTTCCATTTGATGCATATTCCTGAAAAAGCTTCAGCTTTATTGTTCAATTATATTTTAGTTAGAAGCTCCATTTCACTCGATTTAAAAGCAACATATAGTTTGGCCCTACCTGTAAAGCGGTAATGCCCTTTGAAATGCTGGGCTTGACCTTTATATCCAGAATGGTAAATAAAAAGTAGGCGATCCAAGGCAATATGTCGGGGAATCTTCCTAACATTTACAGCCACAGAGTCTCGGGCTCTGATGCGTTCTGCTCAAAGTGTGGACATACACAAGAGACTTTAGTCAACTGAAACAACCTATTAAGACTATTTAATTCATTGGTTTACTAATTAAATTCACCAAGATATGGCTGCCACTTCACAAACCTTTAACTATATACAATAGCTGCAGACTCCAGCATTTTTCTTTTATTCATTTATTATATGCCATAGCAATATCGTACAAAAATAGTGGTACTTTTAAAATTGAGTCCAATGGCTTCCAAAGGTACAGGCAAACTTGCCAACAATTCAAGGCATTAAAGGGGTTGTCTCACTACAAGGATTGCTTTTTATGTAAAAGATCTTGCAAAAACAAATCACTTTGTAATATGTGTCCATTAACAGTATCCTACCTATTCTGAGATATCTCCTCTTGTATGGGCTGCATCAGCTCTTCAGGTCACTATAGCTACAGACCTGTTCAATCTCTCCTGATAGACTGCCAGCACTGGTTGCTATAGTTACAGACCTGGCTTCTACTACAGCCTAGCAGAAGCCAGTAAACACGCCCCTAAATTCAAAGTGAAACCAGTAAAACAGGACTGAGGTAAGATGAATCAATGTAGTGAGCCAACCCCTTTAAGTCCATTGTAGATAGGAATAAATGGTAAGACTAGCGGATGATCACACACCTGTGAGTGACGCCTTCTTTCTCGAGCGTGTGGATCAGCCTTCAGACCTCCTCTTTTTATAGACCTAAAGATTCAATAAAGTTATTTCATTATCAAACCTTTCACAGGTGGCCTATGTACAGATTAAAACATTTAAAACCAAAGAAATAACGATACCGTTCACAGAAATGCATTTAAATTCATGTTTTCGTTTTAACCCTTTCAGTGCCAGGGTACCTAATCTGCCACTTCACAAACAAAACCTTTCCAGGGCAAACCTTACAGTCTGGCTGTTGCAGTAGGCTAGTCCTATGGGTTCCCAATGAAGTGCACTATACTCGTGAGGTTGTCTAAATGTTTATGACCTCTATAAATAGTACTGTAATCATCTTTTAGCAAATTTTAGCTGGTTCTGTTGACCATTTAGTGCTCTGGGACAGCTCAACTTTCAGTAATTTAGGTTAAGTCCACAATGTATGTCTATCCTGAGTATTGTCGATTTTTCTCAAGGCATCAGTGGAGATGAAAACACCTTCTTCCTGTAGCACAGCCCATGACCCGATAAGCCCATATGACAGGGAAGAGTCCTTTGGCAGAAACAAGAAGCCTAAGCTGAGCAGTGACTGTGTAGACTCCAGTACCAGAGACAGCTCCTCCTCTTCAGACGACAGTGAACCCGAGGAGGGGGAGCTCACTGATTCTGAGAAGACGTCCAGCGAAGAAGACGTATCCAGTGCAAGCAGTGTCTCCACTCATAACTCTGACATTGAAGGTGACCGGACTTGCATTTAGAGTTATGGGTTGTCCGTGTTAGTAAGGGGCACATTCATCAATCGTGTCACAAGACCAGCACTTTACAAAAAAATAGAGGTTTAATTAGAACCAAAGTGCATTGGAACAATATTTTTAAACAAGTCGCCTCATGACTGGTTTCCGTTTATGCCAGGATAATAAATTTGCCGCAACCATCTCAAGTTGCTTGGCCATGCCATATTAATGCATTTTTTTTTTATTTTTTTTTAATCAATGAGTTTTATTGTTATAAATCTGGAGCATGCCCATTGCATCACTTTTTTTTTATCTTGCATTACACCCTTTTTTATAACTCATTCATTTGATAAATGTGCCCTTGAATTTTTTTAAAGGGAACCTGCCAAGTGGTTTATACTATCCTATCTGAGCTCAGGATGTGATCGAGAGAGAGAAGCTGAGATCTTAAATATATCATTTAGTGCCAAATTTTTGAGCAAGAAGCAAAGAAAATCTTAAAACTGAAAGTCCTGCTTACCCCACTACAAACAGTGATTGGCAGTTTGCTCATCCCATACACTGATAGGGCCGGTTCACACGGCTTATTCAAGCCGTAATTGCGGGACGGATTTCGCCCGCAATTGCGGCTTGTATAAGGGGCAGGCGGGGGGCGCTGCCCGCCGGCCCCATAGACTTTCATTATCTACGGTGCGTATCCTGCCGGGATAATGAACATGTCACTTTCTCCTCGCCTGGCGGATTCGCCGAGCGGGGTGGAGAGACGGAATCCATAGTTCTCTGAGAACTGTGCATTACCCTAATGGCTGGGACGGATTTCAGCCGTATTGCAGTGCAGTACGGCGCGCAATATGGCTGCAATCCGTCCCTGCAATAAGCCGTGTAAACAGATCTATACAGAGAAAACTATTACTGTATGCGGGTGGGGTTAGCAGAACTCGCACTCTCTGTTAAGGAGTCGAGCCAGGATGCTTTTTATTCAGAAATCCTGTTCCAAATCGTATAAACCTATGTATCAGCTTCTCCTCTTCTATGATATCCTGCTCTCATATAGGATAGCATAAATCACCTGACAGGTTCCTTTTAATTGGAAGAAACCTCTGCTTCTGGATGATGTCATTTTTAAGTTGTAGAGGTATAGTGTAAAGACTCAATTGGTTACAAGGGTTGTAATGCCCTTTAAACTTTCAATACTTATTCATTATCGAGCAGCAAGCAAAGGTATATGGGGCATCCCACTGTTGTCAGAAAAGATGCTTCACCATGTGGTATAAATCATAATACTCCACCAATACCCCATAGTAGACCCATACTGTCCCACTATCTGTTAGAGGGAAAAACTTTAAACCATGCTCCAGTACATTCCATATTACTCGGTATTATCATTGAAATATTGTGTGGTGGCACACTGTGTGCCAGTATACTGACATATGACTTCCTAGCCAAGGGAACGGGTAAGTGCTTAATGTGTAGGTGGGTAGTTTTAGGGCCCAGGACAAATACCGGTCAGTTTATCCGACCGGTATTTGTCTGTTTTTTGTGCTGTGCACACGGCCGCGGGGGGGCGGCTTTTCTCCACGATGAGCGGAGAAGATCCCTCCCCCTTCACATTCACATGTTCATGTTCCGTCCGAAAACCAGACGGAAGAATGAACATGTTGCATGTTTTTCGGGCGGCCGGCGGTCTGAAAAACCGCCGGGCGGAAAACCCTTACAGTGGGGACTGCTGCACGGGTTTTCCATAGAGGCCCCATGTAAAAGTTTGCGAGCAGTTTTTCAGACGGTTTGCAAAACCGCACACCGTCTGAAAAACCTGCCGCAGACCGGTGCCGTGGGGACATGCCATTAGTTTTGCTCTATGGAAATTACTGACAGGTTGTGCCTGTAGATTATGCACGTGTTATAGATTTCACAGTACTTTGTGTTGCCTGATTTTTAAAAAAGAGACAATGTGAAATAAATTCACTTCTATGTTAATTAGCCACCTAGCCTATTGTGAAGCCAAACATTGCTCATAGGTATGCTGTTTGTGGATCTGAATTTTAACTGGGCCCCCTGATTTTTAGATTTTTGGAATAATTTAGTTTTTAATATACCTAAAGCAATAGCATACTATAACTGGTCTATAACATTGCTAGCAAATTTGTAGCTAAGAAACATCAGAACATTCATGCAAATTGAAAAATATTGTTTGCTAATTTTATTTTATTTTTTGTGTGTATGACTTATGCAGACATAGAGCGAATCTGGCCTCCATGTATACGAGTGATAGTAGTCCGGTCACCAGTGCTAGAGAAAGGATCCCTATTTATTATAACGGCTGAGAAAAGTGCCACCATTGGGCGGTAGGTGCAGCTACTGGAGACTGACAGAGTTTATTGGGGATGACTTATTGACATGAACAAGTCTGGTTATTTTTCAGGGAAAAGAACATGGGTCATGCCATTCGTGTTCCAGAGGTTGGAGTGAGCAAGGTGAGTACATTTTCTAGATATGGTCTATTGTTCACATAGCCACTTCTCTATACATGAACACCAACAACATTATAGTTTGTGTATACAGATTCAATAAATTTTTCCTTATACGTATACTTGTCCCTTAACATCATGGGAACTTAGCTAACTTATTGAGGATGTGATTAAGCCCAAAGACAACAAAATTGGGTATATTTGTATATCTGCGTGTGCATGTACAGTTGAAACCAGAAGTTTACACAGTCTTCTTCCTGAGCAGTATGATGGTTGGACATTCCCATCTTGTTTGTGTATAATTGTTTGTACAGATGAACGAGGCACCTTCAGGTGTCTGGAAATTGCACCCAAGGAGGAACCAGACTTGTTCAAGTCCACAATTCTCTTCTTAGTATCTTGGCTGATTTCTTTAGACTTTCCCATGATGTTACACACAGAAGCAGTGTGTGTGTGTTGTGTGATTTAAAATACATTCATAGCTGTGTCTCTAACTCAGATGTTGTTAATAGTCTAATCACAAGCTTGCAAAGACATGACTTCATCATATGGTCTGTCCCAAATTGTTTAAAGGCATCGTAATCCTAGTGTATGGAAACTTTTGAAATTGCGGAAAGTATTAAAAATGCCTTAATTCTCTCTTTCTTTGGCAAATATCAATGATTTTGGGAATCCTAATTGACCTAAAACAGGTAAAACATGCACATGTGTCTTTCTATACAGTGTATGTAAACTTCTGGTTTCAACTGTTGGCGTGAGTGTGTATCTCTCTATATCTAATGCTTGGTTGTGTTTACTTGCAATAACCAGAGCTGCTTAGTACCTGAACAGACAATGATTTTATCCTTTGTTTTACTGTTGGTACGTGTTACATAAGAAGTCATTAATACTGTACCTTTCTTATCTCTTTCCTTTAGTGTCATGCAGAAGTTTACTTTGACCACAGTTTGCAGAGCTACGTACTTGTTGATCAAGGCAGCCAGAATGGCACAACTATTAATGGCAATCAGATTCTGCAGGTAAGTTCATTGTCTGGTCCACAATATTATAAAGCTTATCATTGTGACATAAGTGTGGTGATAGATATATGTATTCAAAGCAGCTTTAATGTATAAGCTAAAATAAATATAGTGGTCTGTGGGGAAAATAGAAGTGCAATCTGACTGCCATGCTTTGGCAATACCCGAGATATACCGTATTTTTCGGACTATAAGGCGCACCGGACTATAAGGCGCATTAACATTGAGCGCATTAACATTGAGCGCCGTTCATATATAAGGCGCACCGGACTATAAGGCGCGGCGCATTAAATGAAACAAAGTTCAGAGCGAAAGCCAAACTTTATTCAACACAAGCATTATAAGCATGTCTCTTAACAGGAGGCATTTTTCGGGTAGTGGGTATAAAAAATTTACAGAACGGTATTGAATGCACAGACAATGTTGAAACACAGATATTCTGCACACAGAGCTGTACGTATCACCGCACGTAGTGACGCTTCTGACTATGGTAGCCGTATAGGCCGTTTTTCATTTTTTCATGCCGTATTGCCGCCGCGGATTGCAGCCGCAATACGGCCGGATTTACAATGGTCCTGCCACTTATTGTGCCTTATTTCGCGACGGAATCACCCGCTGGAAAGAATGGGTTGTAAATCCGGCACGAAATACGCGCCAGTGGCACTTATTTGCAACTGATTTGCAACTGATTTGTAACTGATTTCGGAACGTATTTACTATTGCAAATCAGTTGCAAATCAGTTACAAATCAGTTACAAATCAGTGTCACTAAATTAGCTGTAAATACGTTCTGAACAAAGACTGAAAACTGAAAGTGAAGAATTGATTCATATATAAGGCGCACCGGACTATAAGGCGCACTTTCGATTTCTGAGAAAATCTTAGGCTTTTATGTGCGCCTTATAGTCCGAAAAATACGGTAATCAATAAAGTTCTATGATGGCAAGGCCGTGTTCACACGGCTTATTCCTGACGGATTTGTGCGCCGTATTGAGCGCACAAATCCGCCGTGAATAAGGGGCGGGACGGGGCCGGAGCGCGGCGGGGGCGCCGCTCCCGGCCCCATAGACAATGCATTGTTTACGGCGCGTCCGCGCCGTAAATAATGTGCATGTCACTTTCTCCCCCCGCGGCGGATTCGCCGAGCGGGGAGGAGCGCCGGATTCCATTGTTCTCACAGAGAGCAGTGGATTACCGTAATTGCTGCCGCGGATTGGCGCCGTACTGAAGCGCAAATCCGGCGCGCAGTACGGCGCCACTACGCGGGAGAATACGCCGTGTGAACGAGGCCAAAAGGTTAGGGGAAATTCCTGTTAAATCCAGCATTGCCCACAATGAGTTATATGTATCATGCAAACCATTTAATCACCATGCACTCAATGCGATTTTGTGCTTTGTGGAGACCCCTGACTACAGACCCTTTCTTCTCCATCAATCTTCACAGAATAGCAGACTTTCTCAATTAAACGTGTATTACCATCTCCTAAAGGCATACAGCTAGAATTACTATCACTTAATGATTAGAGGGGATGAACCACTAAAACTTCATACTAAGGAAGAGATGCAGCCTTCAAGGGGAATTTTCATTCGAAGTGTAGTGACACTTCTTCTATATACATGTTTGTTTTCTATCATAAAAGCTTTCTTAATATCCTGTGATGCAGCCTAAAATCATCTGTGAGCCCGTCATGATACATCACGGAGATGAGGTCAAGTTTGGAGAGACTGTGCTTTCATTTCACGTGCACCCTGGAAGCGAGACCTGTGATGGCTGTGAACCTGGACAAGTCCGTGCACATCTGCGGCTAAATCAGAAAGAAGAATACTCGGGTAACCTTTTTATATTTTACCTGTGCAACTGGCTCCAAACCAGTAGACGTGCATGTTATTTTTAGAGGTGAAATGGTATTCACTGTTCATTATTATCATCAGCTGGACCGGTTCTAAGCAAAGAGGAAAAAGAAAAGCTAAGGCGAAAGGGTCTTAAGCAAATCCGTGACAAATATGGCTTACAGGTAAGTGGAATGAAAGGCATCTTGTGTGACTCCTAGAAAAGCCCTCTAAATGACTGACTGACTGTCTCTAGCCACATGAAAAGCCTGTAAAGCAGGCATCCTCAAACTGCGGCCCAACAGCTGGAGGGACGCAGTTTGAGGATGCCTGCTGTAAAGTATTCACAGTTTGCAGTGTGATGTGGCCAGCTCCTGCTAGAGTGGTAGGTGCACGGATATCCGTCCAAGTAACGGTGGTATACTTGCAAGAATTAGTAGTGAATCCAGCACCATCCAATTGAAGTAAAATCAACAAGCATTTATTGAAAAATTTAATAATAAAAGCATTTTGACACAGGCAGTGTGCAGCAAAAGTCACAGGTGAATGCCTAGTTGACAACACAGGTAAAAAGTGATGCTAACGCGTTTCGGGCATGTGTATTTAGCCCTTACCCATTGCGATGGGTGGGCCCCACTCCACCTGGGCAGTCTGGGTCTTGGGCTGCCTGATTAAGTTTAGGTGTGTCTGCCTCATATAGGGCCAGAGCTGCAGACACACTCTCTCTCAGCCTGAGAACAGGTTATCTGCCAAGAGCCTGTGGGAGCACGTACTTGTGGTACAGTAATACGCTTGTGTTTGGTGACTGGCATTAGGAGACTACCAACCCGCTACCTAATCCCTTACAATATATATATATATATATTATATAAATATATATATATATATATATAGATATATATAAAATACATATATATATATATATATATATATACACACACACTAACTCAGTGGGTCATTTACCGTTTACTCTTGACAGTGGTAACCTCATTGCTGCGCCTGCTGGTCGGCTATAGTGCATATACTGTATATATTATAATCTGTAGCAACAGCATTTATTTTTCTTTTTTTCAATTAACATGTCCAACCCCCTTTAACCCCTTACCGACATTTGCCGTACTCATACGGCAAAGTCGGGTAGGGGATCCCGCAAATTGCCGTATGAGTACGTCAAGCGATCTTGCGCGCTCACAGGCGGGAGCGCGCAAGATCGCGGCATGAACCGGCGGTATAACCAGCTGGCATCATGCCGCATCCCCCACGGCCGGAGTTGATCTCCGGCCCAGGGATTAAACCCCCCGATTTCACAACATCGTGGTCGCGAGAATCGCAGCTGCGGGCGCAGAGTGAGCTCCTGCTGCCCCCCGACCCGCGCAGTTAATGGCGCCTGAGCGCCGTGCTAAAAACTGAGTCTCCAACCAGACATCCGGATGATGCAAGACAGCATCCGGGTTGTCTGGTGACAGTCACAATGCCCCAATTGCATTGTGGGGCAGCGTGACAGACAGTTGCCATGGATACCAGAAAACAGCATATAAGCTGTATGCTGATCTCCTATTGCATGAACGATCTGACGATCGTCATGCAATTCCCCCCTGGGGAAAAGTGTAAAAATTGTGAAAAATTAAAAAAAAAAGTTTTTAAAAGGTAAAACCAAAACACAAAAAAATAAATAAAAACACGTACACGCCCATTTCCCTTTACAAACGCCAATCGCACCCAAAAAAGATCAAAAATAAATAAAGTACCCATATTTTGGTATCGCCGCGTGCGTAGCGACCCACCCTATAAATCCTGTCACGTTAATTAACCCGAACTGTGAACGCCGTAAAAAACAAAAACTAAAACAGTCACAGAATTGCGATTTTTGGTACACTCCCTGCAGCACATTAAATGGAATAAAAAGCTATCATAAAAACTAATATAAACGCCAAAGTATGTACCAATTAAAGCGACGGTTTCATCCCGCAAAAAAAAAGTCCTTACTCAGCCTGTATATGGAAAAATTAAAAAGTCTCTGGCTATTAAATATAGCGATGTGCATAAATATTGTTTTACAACACATAAAACGACTTTTTTTTTCAAAAAAATTTGTGCTTTCAAATAAAAAAAACAGACAAAATTGGGTATCACCGTAATCGTCATCAACCCACAGAGTAAAACTAACTTTGTCGACGATACTGCATGGTGAACGCTTTAAAAATAAAAAAACACTGCTAGGATTGTCAGATTTTCTTCAGCCCTTCCTTCCCAAAAAACGGATTTAAAAGTGATCATAAAGTACTTGAGCCCCCTCAAAAATGTTACCAATAAAAAGTCCAACTCATCCGCAAAAAAAAAGTCGCCCATTTTTAAAAAAAAAAAAAAAAAAAACAAAAAGGGCCCCCCTCCATAAACATAGAAATAAAAAAGTTATGGCTCCAGACTGCCGTTGATGCAAATAAACGTGTATTCCTTTTTCAAATAAAAGTGTTTTCTATTTGTAAAAGCAGTAAAACAATAAAAAAATATACAAAAGTGGTATTCGCTTGGTAATCGTAACAACCGCTGAAAAACTAGCATGTCTTTATACCTCCATGACCGGCTGTAAAAAATAAAAATAGAAAAACACTACCAGAATTAGCGTATTTTGTCAAAATGCCTCACAAAAACCTTAATAAAAAGTGATCAAAGCATCACATGCCCCCCATAATGGTACTAATAAAAACATCAACTCACTCGTAAAAACCAAGCCCACAAGCCCAGCTCCATAATGCAAAAAATTAAGAAAGATATGTCTGTCAGGAATAGGACAACTATAAAAACGCAACTTTTTATAAACTCGCTTCTATTGTGTAAAAGTAATAAAACCATAAACTAATATAAAATTTATAATCATTGTAATTGTACCAACCCCCAAGTAAAAGTTATCCCGATGGCGAATACTGTAAAAATGAAGTCCCCCCCCCCAAAAAAACATGGCGGAACTGCGTTTCCCCCCTCCATTTTCCATGGCCCAATGCTAAAAAAAAAAACCTACGGAACACTGTGCGCCCAAAGAAGCACAATACACCCTTAGATGAGATCCCTGAGTGGTGTTGAATCTCTAAATAGTGGCACCATTCTGGAGGTTCACCTGTTCTAGTACTTTGGGGGCCTTTGCAGAAGCGACATGGCCCCACCAATATCTGTGCGCCAAAAGCCAAATAGCGCTCCCTCCCTTGTACCCCCTGCCATGCGCCCAAACAGCAGTTTACGTCCACATTTAAAGGTATTGCCGAACTGGATAGAAATTGCGGCTAACACAATTTTGGGGCTTTTTTTTCCAAGATTCCCTTGTAAAAATTTACATTTTCACTAAAATTGCCAGATTATTGGAAAAAATATATTTTTTTTTATTTTCAGAGCCTGAAAGCTAAAAAAATTTATGTGAAACGCTGTGGGGTCGATATACTCAGTACGACCTCTGGATATATTCCGTAAGGGTTGTAATTTTCCAATATGGGGTCCTTTATTACAGGTATTTATTAAGTTTTTGGAACCTTTAGTGGGTTTTCCGAAAACCTGAAAAGGCCCCTAAATAAAATTGTAATGAAAAGAACCCAAAAGTCCAGTAGGTTCTCCGTCCTATCTGGGGCTTGTGGTTGAGTCCAAAAATGCACTAGGGCTCACAAATGGGATATTCTCTGAAAACGCAGAATCTTGGGAATCAAATATTAATTTGCATTTCCCTGATCACATTTACCGTATTCTTGACAATAAATGCATAAAAATTGAAAATCTGCAAAAAAAGTGGAAATTTTTGATTTCACTCCACTTTGCTTTACATTCCTGTGAAACACCTAATGGGTTTAATAAACTTCCTAAATGCGGTTTTGAATACTTAAGGGGTGTAGTTTCCTTAATGAGGTCATTTATGGGGGGTATCTAACATACAGGTCAATCAAAGTCACGTTAGAACTGGACTGGTCCCTAAAAATATGTATATTGCAAATTTTCGTTGAAAATGTGGAAAAATTACTACTAAGATTTATAACCCCCTAATGTCTTAAAAAAAAAAAAAAAAGACATTTTTTTATTTTAAAAATTATGCCAGAACTACAGCAGACATAAGGTAGGATGCTAGTATAAACTAATTTGAGTGGAATAACTATCTGTCTTACATGCAGAAAT
This sequence comes from Phyllomedusa bahiana, assembly GCA_025379985.1. Taxonomy (NCBI): domain Eukaryota; kingdom Metazoa; phylum Chordata; class Amphibia; order Anura; family Hylidae; genus Phyllomedusa; species Phyllomedusa bahiana. The sequence goes on from JAODAL010000017.1 coordinate 54,404, forward strand.
TTTTTGAAGTTTGAAGATTGGTAAATTTTCACATTTTTCACCATACTTTGATATTTTTCACAAATAAACAATCATTTTTTTGGACCAGAAATTTCTTACTACTTATAGCACAATGTTGTCACAGAAAACAATCTCTGAATCACATGAATAGGTTAAAAGTGTCAAAAAAGTTATTCACACATAAAGTGACACATGACAGGATTTTCAAAAAATAGGGCTCTGTCAGAGAGGCCAAAACTGGCTCCGGCGGTAAGGGGTTAAGTAAATTAAAGGTGTTAAATATGTGGCAGCTGTTCAGTTAAACTAACATTTTTGTAGTGTTATGAATCGGATGGATGGATGTTGTAAACCATTGTGTGTTCTCTTAGGGAGTGGCTTATGAAGATAATAAAGTGCTGAAGAACTCAAAATATAAAGACCGAGCTGGAAGACGACGCAAAGTGGTGGGAAGTGAAGGCACGTTCCAGAGAGATGACGCGCCAGCATCTGTACATGTGTACGTTTGGAAAAATGTTTCTACATTTTATGAAATCAATATATTATCTCTCAATAGTTGGTTAAAAACAAATGTCATTACCAAGGATCAATACTTAGAGATGCAAAAACTTTTATATGTCTCGTGTGACTGGAATATTTTAATATTTGTCATTGAACCAATTTTAATTGTAGTTTTTTCTTTTTAACGCAGAGAAATTAATGACAGTAACTAGGGGAGACAGATGTTAGAAAAGATGGGATGGAAGAAGGGAGAAGGTCTTGGTAAATCTGGGGATGGAATGAGAGATCCGGTAAGTTGTGTCAAAGGTTTTGTTTTTGTTTTTTTTTTCGCATATTTCAGATGCATAGTGTGAATTACCACTCTGCACTTTATTTAAAGGAAAAAAGCAGATTGTATGGATAACACTTCTGTTTAAGTCACAGCTTAGGGTAATCTCGAAAGGGTTGTCTGGTTTAAGAAATATAGCAGATTTGGAAATGTATGTAAAAGGTAAATCTTAGTTAAAGGGGTTTTCTCGCCACACTGTTTCACTGACTCAAAAGCATTTTGCACTCTCGTGGCCTCAAGTTATGGGTGGTTCTATAGCATTGATTAGTATATTCAACTTCTGCACTGTCAGAGTAATGGCTTTCTAGGAGATGTTATCTCTAACAAGATTACAGATAAAGCCATCTATTTTCAGTACTCACAGTATGTTTTGTGTATTGAAGCAAATCTTGTTAGATGTAGTTTGCTCAGCGCTCAGTCCATCCCTTGGGTGAGGTCACTCCCTGCTCTCAGCTAATCAGATAAGACATCAATAACCATAGAAACCTGTGTGTGCAGCTCATATAATGTCTTATCTCATGACTAAAGTAAAATCTATTGACCAATGTATTTAGAAAAAGTCTTCATTTAAGGGCATGTCCCCACGGCAGAGAGCAAATACCGGTCGGATCAGCCGACCGGTATTTGCTCTATTTTTGTGGCCGTGCACACGGCCGTGGGGGGGACGGATTTTCTCCGTTGTTTGCGGAGGAAAAGCCCTCCCTCCTTCGCATTGACTTATTCATATTCCGCCCGAAAACTGGGCGGAAGAATGAACATGTTTGATCTTTTTCAGATTGCCGGCAGTCTAAAAAACCTTCCGGCGGATTTTCCATACAGGTCCATTCTAGGGGTTGACAGTCGGTTTACCGATGGGTTTTCAAAACCAAAAACAGTCTGTGAAACCGTCCAAAAACCCTTGCCGTGGGGTCAAGCCCTAACTGTCCCTTTATGTTGAAACCTAATCTTTGTAGTGAACCCCTTTCAAAGGATCTTCCCACCATCAACTGTGATGGCATATGCTATCAAAGCGTGATAGGTGCGGGTCTCGCCTATTTTGATAATGGGCCCCCGAAATTGTTGGCTCAGAATGGAGACCCGCTTACGCTTGTGCACGACCCTCTATTGCGTTCTGTGGAAGTCCCGAGTACAGGTGAGCACCATGTCTGGCTGTAGTTGGAACTTCCATAAAATACAAAGGAGAGTCGTGCACAAGTGCATCAGACTCTCCACTCTTAGCCAATACTTGTGTGGCCCTGTTCCCAACATACAGTCATGGCCAAAGTTTTGAGAATGACACAAATATTATATTTTCACATGATCTGTTGCCCTCTGGTTTTTATGTGTGTTTGTCAGATGTTTTTTATCACATACAGAAATACAAGTGCAATCATATTATGATTAACAAAAGCTTTTATTGACAGTTAGAATGCGTTAATGCAGCAAGTCAATATTTGCAGTGTTGACCCTTCTTCTTCAGGACCTCTGCAATTCTCCCTGGCATGCTCTCAATCAACTTCTGGACCAAATCCTGACTGATAGCAGTCCATTCTTGCACAATCAATGCTTGCATTTTGTCACAATTTGTTGGTTTTTGTTTGTCCACCCGTCTCTTGATGATTGACCACAAGTTCTCAATGGGATTAAGATCTGGAGTTTCCAGGCCATGGACCCAAAATTGTTTTGTTCCCTGAGCCATTTAGTTATCACCTTTGCTTTATGGCAAGGTGCTCCATCATGCTGGAAAAGGCATTGTTGATCACCAAACTGCTCTTGGACGGTTGGGAGAAGTTGCTCTGGGAGGACATTCTGGGACCATTCTTTAATCATGGATGTGTTTTTAGGCAAGACTGTTAGAGAGCCGATTCCCTTGGCTGAGAAGCAACACCACACATGAATGGTTTCTGGATGCTTTACAGTTGGCACGAGACAAGACTGGTGGAATCGTTCACCTTGTCTTCTCCTAACAAGCTGTTTTCCAGATGTTCCAAACATTCGGAAAGGGGATTCATCAGAGAAAATGACTTAACCTCAGTCCTCAGCAGTCCACTACCTGTACCTTTGGCAGAATATCAGTCTGTCCCTGATGTTTTTTCTAGAGAGAAGTGGCTTCTTTGCTGCCCTCCTTGACACCAGGCCTTGCTCCATGAGTCTCTGCCTCACAGTGCATGCAGATGCACTCACACCTGCCTGCTGCCATTCCTGAGCAAGCCCTGCACTGCTGGTAGCCCGATTCCGAAGCTGAAACACTTTTAAGAGACGGTCCTGGCGCTTGCTGGTCTTTCTTGGGCGCCATGGAGCCTTTTTTAGCAACAATGGAACCTCTCTCCTTGAATTCCTGGTGCAATCTTTCTAGCTGCGATACTCTTCCCTGTTAGGCCAGTTTTGTGCGGTGCAACGATGACTGCACGTGTTTCTTTAGAGATAACCATGGTTAACAGAAGAGAAACAATGATTCCAAGTACCAGCCTCCTTTTAAAGTGTCCAGTGGTGTGATTCTTACTTAATCATGACAGATTGATCTCCAGCCCTGTCCTCATCAACACCCACACCTGTGTTAATGGAGCAATCACTGAAACGATGTTAGCTGGTCCTTTTAAGGCAGGCTTGCAATGAAGTTGAAATGTGTTTTGGGGGAAAAAGTTCATTTTCTAGGCAACTATTGACTTTGCAATTAATTGCTGTTAAGCTGATCACTCTTTATAACATTCTGGAGTATATGCAAATTGCCATTATATAATCTGATGCAGTAGACTTTGTAAAAATTAACATTTGTATCATTCTCAAAACTTTTGGCCATGACTGTACAGTGCCTTGTGAAAGTATTCGGCCCCCTTGAACTTTTCAACCTTTTGCCACATTTCAGGCTTCAAACATAGATATAAAATTTACATTTTTTTTTGTGAAGAATCAACAACAAGTGGGACACTATTGTGAAGTGGAACGAAATATATTGGATATTTTAAAATTTTGTAAAAAATAAAAAACTAAAAAGTGGGGCGTGCAATATTATTCAGCCCCCTTAAGTTAATACTTTGTAGCGCCACATTTTGCTGCGATTGCAGCTGCAAGTCACTTGGGGTTTGTCTCTATCAGCTTTGCACATCGAGAGACTGAAATTCTTGCCCATTCTTCCTTGGCACACAGCTGGAGCTCAGTGAGGTTGGATGGAGAGCGTTTGTGAACAGCTGGAGCTCAGTGAGGTACTGGAATGAGTGAGAAGCGTTTGTGAACAGCAGTTTTCAGCTTTTTCCACACATTCTCGATTGGATTCAGGTCTGGACTGTGACTTGGCCATTCTAACACCTGGATACGGTTATTTGTGAACCATTCCATTGTAGATTTTGCTTTATATTTGGGTTCATTGTCTTGTTAGAAGATAAATCTCCGTCCCAGTCTCAGGTCTTTTGCAGACTCCAACAGGTTTTCTTCCAGAATGGTCCTGTATTTGGTTCCATCCATCTTTCCATCAATTTTAACCATCTTCCCTGTCCCTGCTGAAGAAAAGCAGTCCCAAACCATGATGGTGCCACCACCATGTGTGACAGTGGGGATGGTGTGTTCAGGGGGGTGAGCTGTGTTGCTTTTACACAAACATATCGTTTTGCATTGTGGCCAAAAAGTAAAATTTGGGTTTCATCAGAGCAGAGCACCTTCTTCTACATGTTTGGTGTCTCCCAGGCGGACCCTTCTTCCACGTTTGGTGTCTTCCAGGTGGCTTGTGGCAAACTGTAAATGAGACTTTTTATGGATATCTGAGATTTGGCTTTCTTCTTGCCACTCTTCCATAAAGGGCAGATTTGTGCAGTGTACGACTGATTGTTGTCCTATGGACAGACTCTCCCACCTCAGCTGTAGATCTCTGCAGTTCATCCAGAGTGATCATGGGCCCCTTGGCTGCATCACTGATCAGTCTTCTCCTTGTTTGAGATGAAAGTTTAGAGGGACAGACGGGTCTTGGTAGATTTGCAGTGGTCTGATACTCCTCCCATTTCAATATGATCGCTTGCACAGTGCTCCTTGGGATGTTTAAAGTTTGGGAAATCTTTTTGTATCCAAATCCGGCTTTAAACTTCTCCACAACAGTATCACAGACCTGGCTGGTGTGTTCCTTGGTCTTCATGATGCTCTCTGCGCTTTAAACGGAACCCTGAGACTATTACAGAGCAGGTGCATTTATACGGAGACTTGATTACACACAGGTGGATTATATTTATTATTATCAGTCATTTAGGACAACATTGGATCATTCAGAGATCCTCACTGAACTTCTGGAGTGAGTTTGCTGCACTGCAAGCAAAGGGGCCGAATAATATTGCACGCCCCACTTTTCAGTTATTTTTTACAAAAGTTTAAAATATACAATAAATTTCATTCCACTTCACAATTGTGTCCCACTTGTTGATTCTTCACTAAAAAATTCAAAATTTTATATCTTTATGTTTGAGGCTGAAATGTGGCAAAAGTTGAAAAGTTCAAGGGGGCCGAATACTTTCGCAAGGCACGGTAGTTGTGGGTTGCAGAGGTGGCACCCACACCGATCACACTTTGATGTGTGGTGGAAACACCTCTTTACTCAAGTTATGGGTGGTTCTATAGCATTGATTACTATATTCAACTTATGCACTGTCAGAGTAATGGCTTTCTAGAAGGGAGAACTAGAGAGGGAGAAGCTGCTGTATGGTTGATTTCGGTGGGTGCTACAGGAAAACTCATCATTTACTTATACATTGTCCAAATTAGACAACCTTTAGGGGCCGTTCACACGGCTTATTTCGCCGCGGATTGGCGCCGTACTGCGCGCCGGATTTGCGCTGCAGTACGGCACCAATCCGTCGCAGTAATTACGGTAATCACCTGTTCTCATAGAGAACAGTGGATTCCGTCGCTCCTCCCCGCTCGGCGAAGCCACCGGGCGGGGAGAAACCGACATGCACATTATCCAGGCGCAATACGCGCCGTGGATAATGAAAGTCTATGGGGCCGGCGGCCCGCCCCCCGCCCCTTATTCAAGCCGGATTGCGAGCGCAACCCGGGCTCGCAATTCCGGCTTGAATAAGCTGTGTGAACCGGGGCTTAAAGGGAGTGTGTCATCAAAAATTACTTATTTTTTAACTCCCATTTTTATGTTCAACACATTTTTTCAAGAATTTTTTTTTTTTCTAATTTTCCGTATCACTTTTCAATATTTTTTAATAATTCTTAAGTCCTGCAGTTCTCACTTTGGCCACTAGGCCTAATAGACTGACACTTTCGGTTTTTTTTTTTTTTTTTTTTTAAAGGCATTTTATTGCACAGAAGTATCATTACACATTCTTAACATAATGGTGTACTGTACATGGCCATCAATGCATATAACATACATCATCCCAAGACAAAGTTACAAGCCAACTTATTCCTGGCCCCCACAAGCACTTCTGGATTTTGTCATTTTCACCCCTTAAACTTATCCCCCTCCCCCCAACAAGACTCCCAACATACTCCTGTATCCTCTAGGTGTCAACATCAAGGTTACCCAAAGTACTCCGTATATCTAAAAGGTTCCATTATTTCTTTGATTTCGGCTGCATTAAAGGTACTGGATATATATGGCTTCCACTTTTTAAAGAACGCTCTGGATCATCTATCTTTATCCCTTTCTGTGTCTAATTTTTCTATAAGGAACATTCCCCTCAAACACTCAATCATCTCCGCCTCGTCTGGAATCGACGGCTTGATCCAATGTCTCAGAATGCAGCGTTTGACTGCCAGAAGCATTACATGAAGCCCTTTATCAGATACTAAGGTCTCCCCCTGTCTCTCCGAGTTAGGCCCGTCAACTATGTAATGGAAGAGAAGACTCTCGGGAGTCTTAGGAATGTCAATATCCCATATCCTCTTGATCAAGACCAGCACTTTGTTCCAAGTACTTTCTATCTCAGGACATGACCATAGACAATGGAGTAAATCCGCCTTTTCCAGTTTGCACTTATGGGTTTCTGATAGATATTGTGTCCTATTCTTGTATGGGATATCAAATGCATATATGGCTCTATGGGCTATCCTAAATAGAATCTCCCTCCACTGCACATTAGACGTGGCTTTTCTGACTATATCCATACCTCTCAAGATCTTTCTCATGAGATCCTCATCATGTAGTCTAAGCTCCAAAGCTCTAAATATTGATTGGGACGTCTCGCTCGAATCTACTCTGTGAAGAACTCCGTATACCTGAGCTAATAGGCCCTTCGAGCCCTCTATTTTGCAAAGTACCCTAAAATCCTCTGACTCCCTCAATGACTCCATGTTGGTTATAGAGGCTTTACAAAAGTTCCTAACCTGCAGATACTGAAACACCTGAGTCTGGTCTAGACCAAAGACCTCTCGTAGCTGGTCCCAGGGCATCAATGCTCCTTCCTGACTTAGAATGTCCCCTAGTAACCTAATGCCCTTTTCCCTCCACTTATGGAACAAGGCATTCTCCATGCCTGCTTGGAAGGATGGAGTCTCCCACAAAGGTAGAAAAGATGAAACAAGCATAGGTCTCCCAAACAACTTCCTTATATGTCTCCATGTTGCTAGCGTATCTCGCAGGATAATGCTCTGTTTAACCCTTAGAGGGTGCTTCCTATAAGGCATATGAAGTAGGGCCTTCAAGGAGATGGGCGCCGCTAGCTGAGATTCCAACTCCACATTAGAGAAACAGTTCCAACCCCCTATCCAATCCCTGATATGACGCCACATTGCTGCCAAGTTATACATTCATATGTTCGGTAACTGTGCCCCTCCCTGCCCTCTCCCTACTGTTAATTTCCTGTGGCTAATCCTCGCCAATCTATTTGCTAATATTTTTGAAAAAATCTTCACATCCTGATTAATCAGGGAGATGGGACGATACGATTCTGGCGCCATCGGGTCCTTTCCTTTTTTGTGTAAGACTTTTATGTAGGCTGTGTCCCCTGATTGTAACATAGCCTTATTCTTGATGATTTCCCCAAATACCCTTCTCAACGGAGCCGAACACTCCTTCTGTAAGATCTTATACACTTCACCAGGGAGCCCATCAGGACCTGGGGCCTTGTTAAGGGGAAGATTCTTAATCACCGCTGCCAACTCCTCCTCATCGACCTCTGCATTAAGAAGGTCCCTATCCTGATCCGACAAAATAGGCATGTCAATCTGTTGTAGAAATTGTTCCCCCTTTTTGAGGTCAAAGGTGGATTGAGTGTAAAGCTTAAGATAGTATTCTCGCAAGAGATTATTGATTTCCTTGGGTTCCCTAACCACCTTCCCCTCTCCTGATTTGAGGCTCAGAATATTGGTTACCCCCCTCCTCCCCTTAGCCAAATTAGCCAGCAGCTTCCCCGATTTGTTCCCAAATTTAAATAGTGATACCCTAAACTGATCCTGGTAAAACGACTCCACTCTTTTTTGTTGTAATTCAAAGATTTCTCTCGACTTCATCCATTTCTCCTTGTTTTCATCAGATGAGTTCGAGAGAAAAGTAGTGTAAGCCTTCCTCAGGGCCGCGTTCGCATCCTCGAAACCCTTTTTTAATTTCTTTTTTTTTGCTGCCACAAAGGACATAATTCTACCCCGTAGCACCGCCTTACCAGCGTCCCAAAAAAGCATGGGTGACTCTACATGCGCTTCATTATCCTCTGTATATTCCTTCCACCACTGTACTAATAGGTCCCTAAAAAGCTCGTCTCTCAGCAGAGATGTCGGTAGTTTCCAGATGATATCACTCCCTCTAGGGAAATTCTCCCGTAGAGAAATTATCACCGGTGAATGATCCGAGATCACCAGATCTCCTATGTCGACCGCTTCCACCCTCCCCACCACTTTGGAATCCGCCAGGAAATAGTCCAGCCTGGACCAAGAGTTGTGGGCGTGCGAGAAGTGTGTGAATTCTCGTTCCGCCGGGTTCATTCTCCTCCACGTATCCACTAAACCCACGCTGTCACTTAATTTAAGTAGCAGACTCTTCCCTCTTTCCTGAAGCGGGTTTGGAGTATCTGCTTTTTTCCTATCCTCTGAGTTATGCATAACACAATTGAAATCTCCCCCCACTAGGGTTCCTTCTGTTCCCATTCGTACTAGTTTAGCCTCCAGATCCCAGAAAAACTTTTTATCCTGAACATTCGGGCCATATACGTTAACCAGATTGAAAATCCCTGCCTGAGAGTCTATCTTCATCGTGAGAACCCTTCCCGCATCATCAGAATCAACCGCCAGGATTTTACATGGGGAATTTTTGTGTATCAGTACTACCACCCCTGCTTTCCCCCCCACTGCAGCCGAGCCCCTTACCTCTCCCACCCACAACTTCTTCAAACGGTAAAAATCCCTTTCCTCCAGATGCGTCTCCTGCAGCAGCGCCACATCTACCCTTAGCCTCTTTAAGTGCCTCAAGACTAGCATCCGCTTTTGGGGGGAACGTAGCCCCTTCACATTCCAGGTAGCGATTTTTAGTGAATCAGCCATCATCCTTGTGTACCAGTATTACTCTGTTAAAGGTCAAGGAGTAACCCCCCCCCCCTCCTTCCCCACTGAACCCCTGGTGCCAACTGTGAATCTTTACTTCTCCTCCTGATGTCCTTTCTCTTTTGTGCTGGCTTCTCTTTTTTCGCACATCTATGCGCGAGGCGAAATCGTAAAACCTCACGCTTTGCATTCCTTATCTACTCTTCCCGCCCGCTATACTGAAAAGGTATGTCGACATAGCAGAGCAGCCCAGCTCTAGAGCCGGTGAACCCTCCCCGCCAATATCCCACTAAACGTCGCACGATTTCACAGATGCTAAACAACAGTGTACACTTGCACCTATAACATAAATACAACCTAGGTACAACCCCTTTAGCAGAATCCTATCACCGCCCCTTCCCAATATGTGAGTCCGATGACCCCAGCCCCCCAGCATAACGGTGCCATGCGGGGCAATGTCATGCGTGTAGCTTTAACAGGCCCAGTCCCTTCATCTCTTCCTTGGTGAGCGGTAACGGGACCAGGAATTAGTCTCCTGCGATTCTAGACCTCTGGTGCCCTCCAGTGGGCTGCCTGAGATCACGTCGGTTGGATTCTATTCTTGCTGAGTCCTGTTGCTGATTTGAGACACCCGGTCCCTGAAACATTTCCTCCATCACCTGTTCAGCCTCCTCCACTGAATGGCATATAACAGGTGACCCCTGATCTGGAATAATTCTCAGCACTGCCGGGAACTGCAAATGAAAACGAAACTGTCTTTTTACTAAATCTGAGCATATCGGGGAGAAAAGCTTCCTTTTCCTTGCTACCTCGGCGGAGTAATCAGCGAACAGGAGCAATTTCTGCCCCTTGTATAACAAAGAGTCTTTCTTGGAACGAAATGCTTGTAAGAGGGCTGATTTATCAGCATAGTCAAGGTAGCGAACAATGACTGCCCTTGGTGGCGGGGTACCGCCTTCTTTCGTGGGGGGCCTATCACATGCGCCCTCTCCACCTTTATAGGTATCTTAAGCCCTAGAATCTTTGGGAGCTCTTCCGTGCAAATTTTGGGTAGTAAGCCTTGTGGGGTGTCTTCACTCAATCCTATAATCCTAACGTTATTGCGACGGGATCTGTTTTCAAGGTCTTCTACCTTGTTTTCAAGGTATTCCGTTCTCCTAAAAAGTCTCTCCATAGAGCTCCGTACATCTAACAGGTCATCTTCCACCCCATTTGTTCTCTCCTCTAAGTCTGCAATCTGTGCTTTGTTCTTGTCAACATCCACTTTAATAGCAGTAAAGGCAGCTGAGACTGCTGCAGAAACTGATTTTGCAACTATAGATTCTAGTGAGGCCATGAGATCTGGCGCCAACAGGTTAGCTACGGCCGTCGCCATTGCTTTGCATGAGACTGAGAGTCCCGGGACCCTTTCCTCGTAATCCTCCCCCTCTCCTAGGGTATTGGTGCTGTTACCCTCTCCGTGATTGGCGTTGGGCAACTGGGGGCGAGAAGTGTCACTGACCAGCATGTGTATAGCCTCGCTGTCTGTTGAGTCAGTTACAGGGGCTGCAATAAACTTTTGGGCACGAGGAGCACGCTGTTGTCTGGGGGCCTCCACAGGGGCATCAGCTGTGGTTAATTTTTGAGAGTCTAGGTTGTAAATGGCCTCCTGTACCTCCACTACCTCCTGTGCTGCTGCCACTGGTGTTTGGCGAGCCTGCTTCACCGCCTGTAGCTGCCCCTCTCCTAACAGCTGCGGTCTTACTTGTGTATTCTGTATGGCTCCACGCTGTGAAGCCACACTGCCGCCGTCTTGGATGTCCTCCTCCTCCTCCTCTGGCTGCCATGCGTCTGCTGCCTTGCTGGATTGTGAGGGCTGCGGGAGAACGCGTCCGCTCCTCGTGGAGCGCGGAGGGTCGGGCGCCATCTTGATTGCAGGTGCGCTCACTGCCGGGACCAACTCTCTCTGCACACGGGCTCCCCGCCGTTGAAAATAACCTCCGCACCCGGTGCCGGTGACGGAGTACTCACTCGGCTCCTGCAATAGCCGTTCGTTGGTGCTGGGTGATCGTGGGGAGCGCCGATTTCAGCGGGATGGAGCGGGAGCACTTACTCCGTGCGACCGCTCATGTGCGCGCCGGAACCGGAAGCCGACACTTTCTGTTCTGTACAGAAAGATTCTCGGTTGTCTGCTCATTATCAGCACAATGACGGTCAAACTGAAAGGAGACACCAATGTGAATAGATAACACAGGATCCACCAGTCTCCTCCCTGCACAGTGATTTCTTCCCAGGTCACAGAGCATGACTAGAAAACTCTCCTATAGAAGTGAATGGGACGGTCTTAAGTCTCCTATTGCATGAAGCTACTGTAAAGCATCTTTCTGACTGCTGTTAAAGTAGTGCAAACAAGGCTTAGTGGCCAAAGTGAAAACTGCAAGACTTAAGAATTATTAAAACATATTTAAAGTGATATGGGAAATTTAAAAAAAAAATCCTAAAAAAAAAACGTGTTTAACATAAAAATGGGACTTAAACAATTACTCATTTTTTTGATGACACATTCCCTTTAAGCTTTTCAGTAGGGAATTTTTTTTAGCTGGATACCATTTACACAAATTAAACAGCCTCCTGAAACTTAGTCATGAAAATGGCTTGCCTTGTATGTTATACTAAGCATATGGGATGAGGACTCGGCCGGGTTATGTGGTTCAGGGAACACAATATAATAGAAACAAGAAGAGTGCTTACCTTCAGGTTGCAGTGATCATTGGCTTGGTTTTGATAAGGCTATGTTCACACGGCTTATTGCCGGCGTAATTGCGGGGACGGCCGGCTGCTCGCTAGCCCCATAGACATGTATTATCCACGGCGCGTATACGCCGTGATTAAGTAGCATGTCACTATCTCCCCGCTCGGCGTATTGTGCGAGCAGGGAGAGGAGACGTAATCCATAGTTCTCTATGAGAACTATGGATTACCGTAATGACGGGGAGGTATTTCAGCCCATAATTCGCGCAGTACGGTGCGAATTACGGACTGAAATACGCCCCAAAATAAGCCGGGTGAACATAGTCTAAGACCTCTAAAGGGAGCCTGGGAGTTATGCAGCAGATAAAATCTTATCTTTATTTACCCTATTTACTAAAATGAGATCTGCTTCATCCTTGCACTTGTAACCAAAGCTCTGGAGGTAGACTTTTCCCCATAGCTTAGCCCGGGAAAATCGGTCATTTGCCCATAGCTGGACTAATGATAATTATTGGATTGTTTTTGTCAGTGATGCGAAAACCTATGTGGGATAGGTTATTAATGTTTGGTGGGGGGGGGTTTTAGAGGTTGTACCCCCACCAGTCAGTCAGCACAAGTGTCACATCCCCCCTAATGTTTACATTAGCACTGCAACCTGTCTGTAGTAATGGTTGAGCCTGCTTCTATTCTGCTCCTTCCTGATGAATGGCAGGGGTTTTTGAGGTAAGACATGAGCTATCATTGTTAAAGTCTAAGGAGAGCCCCTTAAAGCCTTTCTGTATCAGGGAGTAAAGGTAGATTACAGTCCCTTTAGGTGTTGGATAAATCTAATCTCACTTAAAGAGAACCTGTCACATAGATTATGCCCCCCTTGCTGAGAGCAGCACAAGCCAGTGTCAGACCTGCTGTTTCCAGTGCTGTGTCCCTTATTCTGTAAGATGCTGTAATTTTCATGTATTTAATGCTCAAATCTGCAGTTTTCAGGCAGAAGTCATCGAAGAGTCCTTCCGTGTCAGTTTTTTTCAAACCCGGCCAATCGGAGGCTAGCCCCGCCCACCTCAACTGACAAACCTATTACTTTGAATAGGTAGAAACAAGTGAATAACTGTCAGTGGGCGGGGCTAACACCTGCTCATGAATAAGATTTGAAGTGTAAATGCTCTAAAACTACAGCACCTTACAGCATAAGGGACACAGTGCTGGAAACAGCAGGTCTGACACTGGCTTGTGCTGCTCTCAGAAAGGGGGGCATAACCTATGGGACAGGTGCTCTGTAAAGATGCTTGCTTCATTTGACCTAAACCTTTAAATTCATATGCTCTGTAATTGATGCAGATTTTTAGTTTTAATTTTTTTCAGCAAATATCTGTGGCAATGTACGGTATGTATGCTTGGAGTTTTAGGCCTTGTTCACACGGCTTATTTCGGGACGGGTTTGCCGCCGTATTTACGATGGTAAATCCATTCCGAAATCAGTTACAAATAAGTAACAGGCCATTTAATATTGCTTTCAATGGGAAATGCGTGTCGCAAAACGGCCGGAAAAACAATCGTCCTGTCACTTATTGAGCTGGATTTCGCGACGGATTCACCCTATATAATGAATGGGGATTGTACATCCGTCGCGAAATACGTGCCACACTTTAGTGACACTTATTCCACACTGATTTTCAACTGATTTCGGAACGGATTTACGCTCGGAAATCCGGCGTAAATCCGTTCTGAAATAAGCCGTGTGAACATCGCCTTAGAAACCCAGCCATATGTAGCTGAAGAAAAAAACACTGTATAATAAAGGGCTTTCTCAGATTTTCACCCTAAATTTTAACTTTTGCAATGCATTGTGTAAAATCCGTTACCCAGTCTATATGTAAAACTTGTAGATTCCCCTATAGATATGTGCCAAAATTAGCAACTGAAAAAGTCTGCAGTGTCTGGATCCAGTCTAATACTTTGTTTTATTCCCCAGATCCACCTTCAGCTACATAAGAAGCAGGCAGGTTTGGGAGCTCAAAATGCTTCTTCCATTGAAGATATTCAAAATCCTACTCAGAACCAAAAGAACTGGGAGAAGGCACGAGAGCGATACGCAGAAAATTTCCAAGATACTAAAAAGAAAGATGTGAAGACAACTACATCATGGGTTAAAAGCATGGCACAATAATATGAACTGACTGTAATATAATCTGTATTTTGAGGTTTTATTTTATTAAAAAAAAGTACAATTTATGGGACACGACTCTCAATCAATTTGAGTATAGGTGCACACTTGTAAGGGTACATCTACACAACAAGGATTTATCATCTAAAACAGGGGTGTCAAACTGTGGCCCTCCAGCTGTTGGGAAACTACAACTCCCATAATGCCCACTTAGATTATATAAATGCATGATGGGAGTTGTAGTTTCCCAACAGCTGGAGGGCCACAGTTTGACCCCCTTGGTCTAAAACATGGCTTCAGATTTTAAAAATGGTCAAAAACAGACTGTAAAACCATCTCTAAAGACCTCAATACAAAATCTGACTTGTGGTCTAGATGACCCGGATTTTCTGAGGTTGGATTTCAAAAATGTTTTTTTTTTTTCTTCTTCCACCCGTATTTCACTTGGAAAACAGCAGCTTTGTAAAAGTAAAATACTGCTCAAATATTCACCGGATTCCGAACTCAACTAATATTTTGTCATTTGCTGTGTGGGTGCAGGCTAAGGGATTTTCTTCCCTTTTAACTGCACTATAAGAAATTTGGAAATGACTAGAAATATTTAAAATCCCATTTACACAGGACTACTAAGGAGAGGGAAAAAGTGTGCAAGAAGTTCAAGGTAGCTTAGATCCCATTTTATATTCTGTTTCCTTTTTTTATTTTAAAGGGGGGGGAGGAGCATGGCAAGGATCTCAGTAAGTTTTTACTACCACTGTGATGAAAACAAAGGTTAGTTTCTACTATGAAAGAGCCTAAATATTTTGCGTGTGCTTACAGTTTTAAGGATGTGTTCACACATAGCATCTTTAGGTGAAAAAAATTAGCTTTTTATGTGGGAGAGAATACCTGTGGCATATTATTAAAAAAAAGAAAAAAAAAAGTTTCCAGATGGTTAGGATTTATCTTTTTCACCTGCTAGATTTTTTTTTTTTTTCCTAGCCTCTCTCTCCCTAGAAAGTGCCTGAATCAGTGGAGCAGCAGAAAATATGAACCCTGACAAACGGCCTGTGTTTTATTCTGAATAAAGATTAGTAATAAGATCAGTTTTAAATGGATGTGAACTTGGCAAGAAAAACGTCAGGCTCCTCCTAAATTCATAACTCACTCTGAAAAACATGCTGAAATAAATATTTTTACAAGATCGACTGTAAGCTGACAAATCAGGTTCCATTCTGCCTACAGAAGTCTATGGATAGGGGAGGAGGCAGTGGTTGGAGAGAGACACCAGAATATAGGAGACATCGTAGCAGCTGGTCTTCAGCTATTAAGCTAAGATAGAGCCCAGAGGGAAAAACTGTGATTAAATGCTATATACAAGTTCTTTAAGGTCCAGAAATAGTGCTACTCCTCACAAGACCGCTTATCCTGAAAAGTCACCTGGAAGGTCAAGTACACTTCAGGCAAAACTAGTTCTTTGACAGTTTCCCCAATACTTTCAGCAGATGTAATTGCGCTGTTAACACTGAGAGCACAGTCATTGGTTTATATGGGTTAATGTACAATAAATACTTTCCTTTATAAAAAAAAAATATATATATATTTATATAGGCAGTCCCCGGTTACAAACGGATAGGTACTGGAGGTTGTTCTAGTTGAAATTTATTAAGTCGGAACAGTAAAATTATTAACTGTCCACAAAAAAAATTTTTAGTTTTGGATAGGAAAGGAACAGTTTACATTTGTTTTGCTGTTGTGCCTTTTTTGAAGATTTCACCTAACTTTCTGTACTCATGTGAAACAGTTCATCTGCACTTGGTTATCATGGGCTGACTCAGTGTTGAATGTAAAGCCACGCCCCATAATCACCTTGTACTAGGGACGTATGTAAGTCGGAACGAGGGTAAGTCGTGGACTGCCTGAATAATATGTATATGTATGTTTTAATGTAGAGGATAATTAACACCTGTGGTCCACTTTATTGAAGTACACCTCAACTCATCACTGTTTTTCATCATGCCAATCATGGTGGAAACTCTGCTTTAGGGTGACTCAGTGGTTCAAGAGACAATCCCCTGCATTTTGAAAACCGACATTAGTATGATGACGTGATTTGATCCTTTAATGTTTGTTGTTGTGCCAAAGGCTGGTCATAGTTTATCTGCAAACAATGAACTTCATCCTGGGCACGACACCATCTAACACTTTTTACAGTTTGGTCGAAAAGAAAAAAATCAGGGAGCTCACTGTTCGGAAAATCCAATTTTTATGATTGCAACGTTTTCCTGGTAATACTACAATTTTGCTGGCAAAATTGTGCCCATTGGCCATGGTACATAGTTTCATCTGCATACAATAACTGTAGCCTGGGGCCACACCTTAACACTTTTTGTGGGAAAAAAAAAAAATTTCACGTCAACTTTCGAATTTCAGATTTTTTTTATTCCATGGTCAAATTGTAAAAACTATGCAAATACTT
Organism: Phyllomedusa bahiana; assembly: GCA_025379985.1. NCBI lineage: Eukaryota > Metazoa > Chordata > Amphibia > Anura > Hylidae > Phyllomedusa > Phyllomedusa bahiana. The sequence continues at coordinate 71,024 of JAODAL010000017.1, forward strand.
TTCAGTGGCATGAAACGTAATACACTTTCATTAGGCAGATTTATTAATACTGTGTAATCTAGTATTAGGCAATCTAAACCAACCCCAGTGCTGATAAATCTGGTGCATATGTAGACTCTTGTCTAACCTTACATTTTATATTGATTGGCTTAGTTAATGCCATTAATCGAGACAAAATTGTGGTGCATGCCACACCCCTTTTCACAAAGCTATTCTGCATGTGGCGTAGAATGGTCAAAACACCACAAACAAAAATACGTTAGTACTATACATTTGTCACACATAGGAAAACATATAATGAAGTCCATTCTCCATTGAAATGAAGTTAAAATATCACATCCTTTAGCACAGTGGGCCATGTCCATCCCTGGTGCAGCATCTCCACACCTGTTCTATATTCATACAGGTTGTAGCCCAGAGTGAGCGTCTGATGGGTGCAGGTAACTGGCGCAGCGCTTCATATCACCTGCCCAATGTCCTAAGGAGCAAAATATAAACAAAATTACAATTTCCATTTCATTCAACCATTAGACATTTACATGATTTGTATTTATTATTTTCATCATTTCCACAGCAGTGTATGACATACATACATCCATTCACCCCAGAACCTTTCTTCACACAGGAGCTCACAATCTAGTTTTCCCCCCCACACTAAACACTGACCTATTAAGAAATAGGACACCAACAGTTTATTCATTAATATAGCACCGACATGTCGCAATGCTGTACAGAGATAGTCATTCACATTACGAGCTTTAAAGTGGGATAGAGACCATTCCAGATTGACCTATTACATTTTAAAGTATAAAAGAAACAGAGAACATACACACCATGCGGATCTAGATTTGGAGCCAGGACCCCAACGCTGCAACGTAACCACTGAGCCCCTCTGCTGACCATGCAAACATTACTGCAGCAGTGACTGGAGGACACTCCTGCAAGGAAGGGAATCATTTTGTCTGTGGAACATGTCGCCCATGATTGTAGTTAGGGGGTGGGATAAAATAGGTGACTGAACATTTTATATTGTTTTTTAATTACCGTATAAGCCGAGTTTTTCAGCACAAAAAATGTGCTGAAAAATCTCCCCTCGGCTTATACTCTAGTCACTGTTGGCGCTCGGGCGCTGCGATGGCCCGTGCGCCGACAGGGATGCTTCAGTTATATGCGGCTCCTCAGGGAGCGTATATAACTGAAGGCCGAGTACAGCTGACAGCCTCCGGGCGCTGCGCTGGCCCGGGCACTGTCTGCGATCCCTTCACCTATATGTGACTCCTCCGGAGCGCACACAGGTGAAGAGATACCACTGCGGAGCAGAGAGCGAGCGCTCCGTGCTCCGCAGGGGGACTCCGGCAGTCGCAGACTCGCGGCTGTCCGGAGTTTCCGGCACAGGCAGCGTGTCATCACGCTGCGTGCGCGGCCTGATGACGTCACCCGCCTGTGCCGAGAAGATGGAGAGCGGAGAGCGCGGGAGATGGAGCAGCGGGGATCCAGGTAAGTGATTGTTTGTTTTTTTTATTTTGCCTATTATTGCCTACAGCCTGTCCTATACCTGCCTACAGCCTGCCCTAAGAGTCCCAGGTTTTTTCATATTTTCCTGAGCAGTAATGCATTTCCAATATTCCTATATACCTTGATGTTTCACTTAGTTTTTAGTGTGCCACTGTTATTTGTATTAGATGTATGCTATTGCTTTTTCAGTGTGCACCGATGCTTACATTTTTCAAAATATATGGATGTGCACAGTCTAATTGATTTTTGAAGTCTATTTGAGGAATGGCGGCCTCATTGGCTTGCTGCACTCCGCTACCTCTTTTAAACTGTGCAGGATAGTTCAGTGGCAGGTTCCTATCACTCCCTGAGATATTGTAGTCTGAACAGACTCCTAGTGAGTTAACATGTTAGTGGTTAGGGACTCACCTGCTCTGGGAACCCCTTGACGCTATTGGGAGGTGAGCTTAATACAATCTTTGATCAAAAACTGTAAACTAAGAGTCCCAGTTTTTCATATTTTCCTTAGCAGTAATGCATTTCCAATATTCCTATATACCTTGATGTTTCACTTAGTTTTTAGTGTGCCACTGATACTTGTATTAGATGTATGCTATTGCCTTTTCAGTGTGCACCTATGCTTACGTTTTTCAAAATATATGGATGTGCACAGCTTAATTGATTTTTACAGCCTGCCCTATACCTGCCTATGGGGCCATATACGCTATAATTGCTTATGGGGGCATATAACTCCCATTACATCCTATGGGCCATATACGTGCTTTAGGACATATACCTGCCTATAGGCCATATATTGCCTATGGGGGACATTAAACTGCCTATGTAATTTTATTGGTATCCATTTTTATTTTAAAATTTACCAGTAGCCGCTGCATTTTCTACCCTAGGCTTATACTCGAGTCAATAAGTTTTCCCGTTTTTTGTGACAAAAGTAGGTGCCTCGGCTTATACTCGAGTATATACGGTATGTACATAAGTCATCCAATTTTCTAATATACCTGTATGAAAAATTCTGCATCACTACCTTTTATACCAATGCAGTTGCCCTTTTACTAGGGGAAAAAATGGTGCAGCCCCCTATTCCTAATATTTTCAATATCCTATGATCTACTGCCTCAAAGATTGCGGTAAAACCATGTATTTATTGTATAATCCAAATAACAAGAGCATAAAATAGGTCAAAGTAACAAATAACATGCCATGGACGCTTACAAGTTTCAAGCCAGAGGCCCTTGTTCACCTGAACAAAATAAGCCGTTTGTCTACATCGCAATGGCCAGTGGGGATCCGAGTCGCATGGACGGAGAACCACCAATCCAAGCCAGCACTACTTTATACAGCAACAGATGAAATGTGAGCCTACAACATATATAAAAAATTTTTATTGCTAATAATGCCTCCCTTGAAGTAACTGTATGGAATAAACAGGTCATGTGACTCCTGGTAACAATAGATACTGAGGAGCAGAACTTCTCCAGTATTACTACCTCCAGCAGCGTCTTATCTGACCACCACACAGGTCATGTGACCCCTGGTATCCAGGTAACAGTAGTGTATGGAGGAGCAGAACCAGTATTACTACCTCCAGCAGCGTCTTATCATGTGACCACCACACAGGTCATGTGACCCCTGGTATCCAGGTTACAGTAGTGTATGGAGGAGCAGAACATCTCCAGTATTACTACCTCCAGGCATGTCTTATGTTAGTGTCTGGAGAAAATGCTGCACATCCTACTCATCTGCCAGCTTTTTTTTTTTTTATCCCATTTAAAGTTAACTTAAAGGGACAATGCAATCAGAAAGAAGCATTTTTGTTAAGAGCAATACTCCTGGGGAAAAAAAATTCCAGAATTTTTGGTATATTTATTTCAGCAATCCTTTGCAATTACATAAAATAAGTTTTTATATCTCTTTTTGAAATCACAGCTAGAAAATTTCTGAATGGCAAAGTAGACTAATCACACTTTACTATAGTTGCTGCTTATCACTGTGTAGTCTCGCTGCAAATGATAATGACTTAATCATTGCTCTGTTGTTCTCTGGCCAGGGATAGATAACATTAAGGCAATGAAAAGCGCAATCCATGAAAGGATAATTGTTAACCTTTTTTTCTGCACTGGGGAGGGGATTTCTTTTCACTTATCAGGTTCACAGCTGATAACACTTACACCTCTCAGGCCACAGCCAGCCACGAAGAACTGTGAGGTGAGAGGTAGCCAAGTGTCACAACGGACCATTCATAATCATTTACATCAGCGTGGTCTGTGTGCTAGACAACCGGCAAGGGTACCTGACCGGGCTGATGCACAGCGCTCTCCTTGACGTCTCCGGCATTGTTGGCAGCCATCATTTCTTCTCAGAGTGATTCAAATTTCATCACTGAACAGCCCTGATTACCATTGGTCCCTCATCCAGCGTAGATGTTCCCTGGCACATGCAAGACCATGATGCATGTGGCTGGTGGTGTGGTTAGGTCGTCTAGCACGCAGACCACACTGATGTAAACAATTATGAATGGTCTGATGTGACACTTGGTTTCCTCTCGCCTTCCTTAACCGTGCCTGGAGTTGTGTAACATTCATCATCCAGTTCCGCAGGGCATGTTTCACAATGAAGTGGTCATCAGTGTGCGATGAAATCAAAACGAATGTCTACTTCTTTGCTTTTCTGTGACTCTTCCAGTCTCTCTCTCTATTGCAACCTGCTGATGATACTCTGTGACCCTCTAAGCTCAGTGGCCACTTACGTCTGAGAGTATCCTGCTTGACGCCTCACAATGGAGAGGTTCTGTTGATCATTCGTAAGGTGTTGTCTTGGTCTCATGCTGTCAACATATGAAAAGCATGATGAGAACTGTTTAAATCCCGATTCAAATTGATCCCCTAAATGTACTGGGCAATTCAGGAACACCTGTTGTGAATTTTACCATTAAGCCCTTTGTTAGGGTTTGTTCACATAGAGTTTTCACTCCGTGTTACAAGCGCTTTGTAGATCCGTCTTGGGGACCGACAGAGCGGACCCCAAGACGGATCTAAACAACTAGCAGTAAGATTATCACTGCGGGCTATGAGGAAGACGCAGCGGTGTTCAGAGGAGAGATCGCCGCTGCGTGTTTCAAAAGCGCCGCTCGGGTCCGTCTTGAAAAGAATTGCATGTCCGCTCTGTTGGTCCCCAAGACGGATCTACAAAGCACTTGTAACACGGAGTGAAAACTCTGTGTGAACAAGCCCTTAGAGATCAGCAAGTTATGCAAAAAGTACTGAAACAGTTGGACATGTGCATCTAAAGTTAAGAGATGGTCTCATTTAGTTCATTTAAAAAGATGTTCAAGAAATTTTATGTTCACCCTGAAATTTCCTCCAAAAGTCAAATATCCCGAACTTTGGGAGTAGTGTATAGGGTCAATGCAATAAAAGTGATTTTCCAGCAGAATAGGGAGTAAATAACACGCATGGTTAATGTAGGAGGATGAAACCAGTAGGAAGCAGAGGATAACTCTATCCTGCATAATGCCTCCCCCTTTATCATTAAAGGGGTATTTCTAGCTAAAACATTTTTCACCAGCCATTGGCCATGATTAGTGCTGCAGCAGTGGGATGTTCAACTGCTTCCAGAACAGGGACCCCTACCCTCTTCATTCAAAGCCTATAGCACTGCCAAAAACAGATGAGCTCAGCCAGCAATATCGTACTATGCACTTTGGGAGTAGAGTTTAAATTCAGGGGCAGATCACAAGCTTAATGGCTGCTCCAGTTATTCTTTCAGTTGGGGGATTGAGGTTCTCATTTCTGGCATTCAGTGGGAGGCCCAGCAATTAGACCGCCACTTATCTACCATTTATCACTGACCCAGTGGATCTTTGGAATAGGCTTAAGAGCACGGGTGTCAAACTGCGGCCCTCCAGCTGTTGGGAACCTACAACTCCCCTCATGCAGTTATATAATCTATAACCGTGGGCATGATGGGAGTTGTAGTTTCCCAACACCTGGAGGGCCCTGCTTTAGAGCATACCCCTTCAATAAACAGCACCTTTAAATTAACATTTGCTAGATTTTTGCTAACCATGCAGCCACTTAACACATCCTCATTACATGTTCTTGCTCTTCTTTTAATGACTTCTGCGGCAGTTTTAGATGTGTCAAATACTGCAGCTTTCTCCAACCTGCGAATCTACCGATACTCCATGCAGTCATGCTCATGAACATATGGCTACTCAAGATTAGGTTTCGTTTGCACTTCAAACAAAGTTTAAAAACGTGCACCAACACTGTATTTTTGTGGATCCTAATTGAGTAAAAGGCCTGGTTCACATCGGTGTTGGAGGTTACGTTTGGCTCCTCTGTCAGAGGTGGAATCGAACCAGTTTCAAGACAGACAATAATGGCACCCACTGACTACAACAGTGTCCGTAAGGTTTACTTCATAGTGTATTAGTCTAATGGAAATAATAGTGCAGCATGCTGTGCCAATTTTTGACAATCTGTGGCTGCGGTTCTGACATACACCAGGCCTAAAACAGATCACACTTTTTTTTAACCCACATTTTTGTCAGTGTGAATTTGTACATTCATATATAGTAGTAGTGGTGTAAGGTCCTGTAGTTGGGAGGGAGGGACAGGACATATTACCTCATTTTTTTTAAAGCAGTTATAATATATATTCTGTAAAAACTTCTTAAATTTAAAAAAAAAAAAAGATAAAATAAGATCCCATCACATTTTGGACATTTTTTAGGATGGTTTAAAAAAAGTTATTCCACCATAAACTGCTGCAGAGCTGTGGGGGTGGGGAGGGGTCGGCGGAGCAAATGGTCGCTTCTGGATCCCGTTTGCTCTATATCAAGTTGGTATCCGCTTTTTGTGCCATACTTGTGTCTGGTGTGAACAAAAGGAAACCTTAAAGGGGTTGTCTCGCTACAAAGAATAGCTTTCAAATTGTAGGGAACACAATAAATGAAAGACCTATTTCCAAATAAATTGCATTGTTCCTCTGTTTTCCCTAAAGAGATACAAGTGAATTTATTACCTCCATGGCTATTCAGTTCCCTCAGTACCGACCTGTTAAACAAATCTCCCTGGGCTGTTTGTTCAATGAGATAACAGAGAGTGAGTCCATCACACAGGGTTTAGCATGTCAGTCAGTGTCCCCGTGCTGCCAGACAGTAAAAAGCTTGATTTATCTCAAGTAAACACTCTGTAATTAGGCTTTTGTTTTGGGGATCAAAAAGAAGTCCTGTAGTTTGAGAAGCTAATCTAATCAACTTAGACACGAAAGCACAAGCTGTACAAGCTTATGCAAATTAGTCTGAACCAGAAAGTGACAGAGAATTTCTTTCATGCATTCTTTGAAACCCTGTGGGGAGACAACTCCTTTAACCAAAAAGACTATGGTGGCACTAGAGACTCCTATGGCTCTTCTGCAGTATACATAAGGATCCCTGCCACGTATAGCTGACACGTGATGTGAACGGAGCCTAAGTGACAATAGCTGGAGAGAAAATTACGGTTACATATTGGGTAGGTTCACATGTTACAGCCTAGAATCATAAGACCCACCAAGTATTTACAGTGTAGATAGAGGTATCAGCAGGAGGCGGTCGTCGGATTTATGATGTTTTCTCTGCATCCATGGAGGTTTTGATGAAGGCTCCGAGCTGCTTCGTGTTGCTATCCTTCAGCTGATCCAGTTGCCTCTGGCCGCGGCGCAGCAGATATTCTATGTGCATGACATCAGTCCTGGCGATTTTGGCATTCCTCCTGAATTCATGCTGGATTCGGGGGAGGAAGCCAGGTTTGTCCTTTCCTGCTCGTAAAAACTGTTTGTATAGACTCAGGACGTGTTTCTGGAGGTTGCTGTGCTTTATCATCATGTCTCATAGCTGTAGGGACAGAAGGCACAGACCAGGTCATTACATTATAGTATACATTGTGCAATACTCTAGACCAGGCATCCTCAAACTGTGGCCCTCCAGCTGTTGGGAAACTACAACTCCCATCATGCATTTATATAATCTATAACAGTGGGAATTGTAGTTTTCCAACAGCTGGAGGGCCGCAGTTTGAGGATGCCTGGTCTAGACCTCTGTTTGCAGTCAAGAAATAGCAGCCTTCACCGTTTGCTTCCAGTGTATGGAAATGGTCATGTGATGGTCACACAGATGCATGGTTCTGTACAGTACACAAACAATTTAATGACTGCGAGAATAAACTACATTGTCATATACAAAGATACAAGCTCTGTTACTGCACAGTGCAAGTATCACTTCTCATAACAAGTGAGAAGTGACTGAGCACATGCAATGTTACTGTAGGAGGATACAACCAGTAGGAGGCAGTATTGGGGACCGCTCCACCTTCTCATCCTCCAGCTCAATTAACCACTTCCTACACTGCATGGAACTTAAAGGGGTTGTCCACTTTTTTGTTGTTTTAAATTTATGCTGCTGCAATTAAGGGTATGTACACACGGTGTGTTGGGTCAGGGTGAACATACGCTTTTAGACACTGTCGGACCCTAAACGGACCCAAGCACGTATCTAATAAATAGCAGTGTGATTTACATTGCTTTTAACTTGAAACAAACATCGGTGTTCACACACGTGATCGCCGATACGTGTCTCATTGTGTCTTTCGGACCTGTTCTAAGAATTGACATGTCAATTCTTGGTGGAGCTCACCAGCGCTGGAACAGAGGCAACGATAGAGTCGATTTTTGGGGTTTTTTCTTTCATCATTTTCTAACTGCAGCACCAGCATAAACCAAAACAAAATGGGAGTAGAAAACCCCTTAAACCATTTTATGTAGCCTATCAAACCATGGGCTACAGAAACAGAAGTAGAAAGAATGGTCACTTACAGCCAACACCGCCGATCACAAAAACAATCAGATCTGAAAATATTTATTGCATAAAAATAGAATTTTTAATTTACTAAAAGGGACACTGGCATAGCAAAGCAGATTTTTTGTTAAAACCAATATTCCTGGAAAACCTTTTGGCAATATTTTTCTTATTTTGACAAAATTACAAAGAAAATATTGTCCTTCTGTAACTGTGAGAGAATATTCCCGAATGGCCACTCTGATTAACCTCTATTTCAGCTGCTAAATATGTCTATATACTCTCATTACAAATAGGAGGTAATAACCAGGGCTGTGGAGTCGGCAAGCCGAAGCCCCGACTCCTCAATTTCCCAAACCTCCGACTCCTGACTCCCTCATACACGGCGCATGTTTAAGTGATAACTTTACTGTAGTACAATGGTAACATCAGGCTGTTTATCACCTTATGATACAATAATCAAGCTATTTAGGTAGAACAGACACTGACAAGCAAAAGGGTAACAATGTTTTGATCTTTCGATCACTTGTGGGTAGAGTTGAAGAAGAAGCTGTATTTGTATCCAAGTCGAGTCTGCACCAACATTGGGAATGTGTAAGAAGAGACCTGGGATCAGATTGTGTCAAGATATGCTTGATTCTGATTCAGAGCCCAGAAGGATTCAGGCAGTGCTGAAAACCAAAAGGTGGATTCACCAAATAACAAAATAATAAAAATTACCCCTTTATTTTTAGGAGCAAAACTGTAACAATGCAGTTACAGGAAAGAATCTGCAGAACTAAGCAGATGCTAAATACTTGCTAGTCAAATTTATGTAAAGATAGGAAGATGATTGTATATAAAATTACAGTACCTCATGTACAAAGCTGAAATGGATGGAGAGATATGGAGCCGAAAGTCACAAGTTCAAACCCTTTTACCATTTTGCTTGTCAGTGTAAAATATAAATTTTTTGATATGACTTTAGGACACAAAAAAAAATTGTAAATATGCAAAACACTGCAGGAACAAATTTTTGGAGTCTCTGAATTTGTTCTGAGAAATAGTATAGCCTCCATCATATCCTGCATACATGACCTCACATCTGATCTTCTTATTTACAGGCTAGAGAACGGCCTCTCTACACTAACGTGGGTTGGGACAAAGGGGGTGACCACGGGGGCAACATCTCTAACAATGTCAGGGTAATAAAGGAATTGCCTCAGCCACAGTCAGTTTTGATGAATGTTAGAACTTTTTCTACTACTTTGAAAACGGGTGAAAAATTTTGCTGAATCTGTTGCTATGGGAGCGGAATCTTCTCCCCTGGGGCAGCGCTTTGCCTGCTCCATGTCATCAATTTACCCCTCCTCATGTGAATGAGGCTGAAGATAGGGAGCAGGCACTGGCCGGACCCAATTCCCTTGCTCTTTGGCATCGAACTAACTGACCAACTTATTATATAATTTTGGGAGTCGGACCAATTTATAGACACTCCCCACTCCACCCCGCCCAGGTAAAAACCCATACATTGCTCAATATACCTCCACAGGGATAGATAAGATTAGACTAGACCCCGAGTCATACATGAAAGGAAAATTGGGTACTCTTTTTCTGCGCTGAGGAGATGGTGCTAATAATAATTATACTTCTGACCAAAAGCAGGACCCTCAAGCAATGCTCTCACGGCTGCGCTAGCCGCAATCACAGAAAGGAGGTCGGAAAGAGTAATGTACATAGAGGTACGGTAATACATTTTATATATATATTATATACACAAATATATATACACTTTATTTTTAAAAATGCCATCCCATGAAAAAAAAATCCATATAATAGTCGCATATTGCTTGTATGTGATAAGAAAAATGTTGATGTAGTGTCCCTTTAAGTATCAAAGATAATAAGGTGCTGACGTGCAGACCACCATCAGGTGCCAAAAACTGTATAAAGTACAAAATACAACAATATTCCATTTACATCACAAAAAAGCAGTATAGATATCACACCCCAGACAAACAGAAGTAACCTCATGCTGTTTAGACAAACTGAATCTCGCTTATGCATTTCAGATTTAAACAGATCTTTAGCTACAGATCCTAATACAGGTGTTTTTGTTTACCTCTCTAAATTCCACTGTCACAAAGTCACCTGATCAGATATAAAATACATAAAAACAAATTCAAAGGGGTTGTCTCACTACATCGATTCATCTTACCTCAGTTCTGTTTTCTTAGTTTCACTTTTGAATTCAGGGGTGTGTTCACTGGCTTCACCTGGCCTGCAGTGATGAGCTGCTCAGGACACCAGGTCTGTAGCTATAGCGACCAGCCTATCAGGAGACCGAACAGGTCTGTAGCTATAGCGACCAGCGCGGGCAGCCTATCAGGAGACCGAACAGGTCTGTAGCTATAGCGACCGGCGCGGGCAACCTATCAGGAGATCGAACAGGTCTGTAGCTATAGCGACCAGCCTATCAGGAGATCGAACAGGTCTGTAGCTATAGCGACCAGACTATCAGGAGATCGAACAGGTCTGTAGCTATAGCGACCTGAGGAACTGATGCAGCCCATACAAGAGGGGATACCTCAGAATAGGTATGACACTGGACATATATTGCAAAGTGCTTGGTTTTGCAAGATCTTTAACATAAAAAGCCATCCTTGTAGTGAGACAACCCCTTTAAGACAATCGAATTTTGTAGGTTGCTATTTTTATAGTTTTGTATGTATGTGATATCAGGTGATGTGAAGGTGGCGTTTAGAGGTACGCTAGTTAAACAAAACCACCTGCATTAGGATCTCTAAGGATCTATTTTGATCTGAAACGCGTAAGCGAGATTCAGTTCATCGCATAAACAGCATGACGTTACGTTTGTGGATTTTGCCAAGCTTTTAACGTTGGGTCTGTCCATATAAAGAAAGTCTGGAGTTTAGAAGATATCACTGTGCTGGTAGTTTCGGACTTTGGTTCATTGAATACAATAATGCAATGCAGGAGAAGGGCAGCAATCAACCAAGGGTGAGCCGTTTCCATACAGAAGACAGATCAGCTGCCATCCAGTGTATCTGCCGCTTCTTCCTCTATCTGTGAGCCAAACAAGACGGTTTAACCCATTAGTTCAGGCATCCTCAAACTGCGGCCCTCCAGCTGTTGGGGAACTACAACTCCCATCATGCATTTATATAATCCATAACAGTGGGAATGATGGGAGTCGTAGTTCCCCAACAGCTGGAGGGCCGCAGTTTGAGGATGCCTGCATTAGTTACTTATTCCCCACTGACCTGTTTGGGATGTGCACGTGCTCAGTCAGCTGGAGGCCACCACTAGGAAGCGGTAACGCGCCGGTTTTCTACACAAGTCGCAGCGCAGCCTGATCCAGCCTTGCTGGGGGTTGTAGTTCCACCACATCTGTTGGCAGTAGTAGTGTAGAGTACATTACCTGGAGCAGGAGGTCCCGTGTACTCATCCGCCAGCAACAGGGGAACTACCAGTCTCAGCGAGTCTGTAGCGAAGTCCGATCCGCGAGGTGACCCGTCCTCCACGTGCACCCGCCCAAAGACGCCACTGACCTTCCTCCCGGACATCCGCTCATCGGCGGCACCGGAAGCCGCGCTCTCAGCATTCCTCCCTCCCGGCGGGTACTCTGCTGCCATCTGCCGTCCTGACATGTGCACTACACTGTCAGCTCCGCAGCGGGATATACCCCAGGGGCCCTCGCCTGCCCCTCTTTACTCCTTCACGTCTCTCCCTTTGGGTCTGTTCACATGGTGTATTTGCAGCACTTTTGCTGCGTTGTTGAAGTGACGTGCGTACTGGTGCAGAGCTGCAGTGCCAGGTGCAGATTGCGGCCTCCTAGACTCATTGAGGTTTCAGTTCTTTTCAGACGTGTCAGAAACTCAGAGTGTAAAGTAGGTGTTGTATGTGAATGACGGCGCCTATTTTACTGCAGTCTCAGGCTATGTCTACACAGCGCAGCTTTACCGTAGGATTTTCGGCAGATTCAGTATTTTGAATCCCCCAAAAATCCAACAGTACCCTGTGCTGCATAGACACAATAAAAAATCACGGCTTTTTTACCATCAGGTGCAACATGTTGTATATTCCATCCAGATTCGCATAATCCGAAAATCGACATTGGCTTTTAGCGCAAATCTGCGCCAAAAACTGCGGTCCAGCATATGTTAAAATGTCCAAAATCCAACAGCATTTTAACATTGCAGGACCGCGGTTTTTGGTGAAGATTTGCGCTAGAAGCCAATGTCGGTTTTCGGATTTGCCATCGGCCCCGTATATTGAATGTACAGGAATCCAGCGGATTTTAAAACCGACCAGAAAAAAATCTATGTTGTGTAGACTACAGCACGGATTTCTCATTGCGGTGAACACAGCGCTGGTTACAGTCGGCTTTTCAGCAGATTCAAAATACTGAATTCGCTAAAAATCCGCTGATAATCCCGCGCTGTTGACAAAGCCTATCAGAAGTGTTTTGGGCTATTCCGCCGTGTAGTTCAGTGTGAAATATGCACCAAAATACACCATAAGAACAAACCCTTTGACTTCCATTCATAATTTTACCATATTGCCCTTCCAATAAGCATCTCTAGTTCCTCCCCTGGGGCGCCCTCCCCTGCTCCTCTCCTGGGGCGCCCTCCCCTGCTCCTCTCCCGGGGCACCCTTCCCTGCTTCTCTCATGGGGTGCCCTCCCCTGCTCCTCTCCTGGGGCGTCCTCCCCTGCTCCTCTCCCGGGGCGCCCTCCCCTGCTCCTCTCCCGGGGCGCCCTGCCCTGCTCCTCTCCCGGGGCGCCCTCCCCTGCTCCTCTCCCGGGGCGTCCTCCCCTGCTCCCTAGTTCCTCTCATGGGGCGCCCTCCCCTGCTCCTCTCCCGGGCGTCCTCCCCCTGCTCCTCTCCCGGGCGCCCTCCCCTGCTCCTCTTCCGGGGCGACCTCCCCTGATCCTCTTCCGGGGCGACCTCCCCTGCTCCTCTCCCGGGGCGCCCTCCCCTGCTCCTCTCCCGGGGCGCCCTCCCCTGCTCCTCTCCCGGGGCGCCCTCCCCTGCTCCTCTCCCGGGGCCACTCCCCTGCTCCTCTCCTGGGGCGTACTTCTCTGCTTCTCTCCCGGGGCGTCCTTCCCTGCTTCTCTCCCGGGGCGCCCTCCCCTGCTGCTCTCCCGGGGCGCCCTCCGCTGCTCCTCTCCCGGGGCGCCCTCCCCTGCTCCTCAGCAGGGGCGCCCTCCCCTGCTCCTCTCCGGGGGCGCCCTCCCCTGCTCCTCTCCTGGGGCGTACTTCCCTGCTCCTCTCCGGGGGCGTCCTTCCCTGCTTCTCTCCCGGGGCGCCCTCCCCTGCTCCTCTCCCGGGGCGCCCTCCCCTGCTCCTCTCCCGGGGCGCCCTACCCTGCTCCTCTCGGGGGGTGTACTTCCCTGCTGCTCTCCTGGGGCGTCCTCCCCTGCTCCTCTCCCGGGGCGGCCTCCCCTGCTCCTCTCCGGGGCGCCCTCCCCTGCTCCTCTCCTGGGGCGTACTTCCCTGCTTCTCTCCTGGGGCGTCCCTTCCCTCCTTCTCTCCCGGGGCGCCCTCCCCTGCTCCTCTCCAGGGGCGGCCTACCCTGCTTCTCTGCCGGGGCGCCCACCCCTGCTCCTCTCCCGGGGCGCCCTCCCCTGCTCCTCTCCCGGGGCGCCCTCCCCTGCTCCTCTCCCGGGGCGCCCTCCCTTGCTACTCTCCTGGGGCGCCCTCCCCTGCTCCTCTCCTGGGGTACCCTCCCATGCTCCTCTCCGGGGGGGCCTTCCCTGCTCCTCTCCCGGGGCGCCCTCCCCTGCTCCTCTCCCGGGGCGCCCTCCCTTGCTACTCTCCTGGGCCACCCTCCCCTGCTCCTCTCCCGGGGCGCCCTCCCTTGCTACTCTCCTGGGGCGCCCTCCCCTCCTGGGGCGCCCTCCCCTGCTCCTCTCCTGGGGTACCCTCCCCTGCTCCTCTCCTGGGGCGCCCTCCCCTGCTTCTCTCCCGGGGCGCCCTCCCCTGCTCCTGTCCCGGGCCGTCCTCCCCTGCTCCTCTCCCGGGGCACCCTCCCCTGCTCCTCTCCCGGGGCACCCTCCCCTGCTCCTCTCCTGGGGCGCCCTCCCTTGCTACTCTCGTGGGGCGCCCTCCCCTGCTCCTCTCCTGGGGCGCCCTCCCCTGCTCCTATCAAGCATCTCTAGTTCCTCCTTGCATTTCAGGCCACAGTTTATGTATTATTTTAGAATTTGTTGCAATTTGGAACATGAAAAAATTCTATATCTGGACGATTTTGTACAAACTTGTAAATTAGTGTTGCTCAAATCGGTCAAACCGAACAGGGACATTCCGAACCAGAATTTTTTTCACTCTGCACCTATTCCTGTTACCCTTACCCTGAATTAGGTCACAGTTTATTTCCTGGGTTGGAATGGGTTTCCTGAGCCATTTCTCAATGCCTCCAGTCCTGTCACTTCTGTCTGATGTCACACAGGTAGCCCTAATTTGGCCTCAGACTGTGCACGCCGCTATACACCTGTTGCTCCAGAAGTATGCACTGGCCACTAACATTCACTTTCCCTGGCATGTAAACACCAGGAAGGAGTGATGTCACTTCTTTACTTCTTTTTCCCAACGCGGATTGTACATCGGGGAAAACGGCTGGTAATCATAGCTCTCAATGACCGCTATGAATTACCATATTTGCGGGGTGTAATTCATATTACAATTATGCGCCGAATTACGCCCCGCAAATACGTGAACATATCCTTAGGCTAGGTTCACACGGCTTAAATGCAGGGCGTAATTACGCCGTGTGGCCGGGGGCGGGAGCGGGAGAGGGGGGCCGGCATAGATTTGCATTACCAGCGACGCGTATACGCCGCTAGTAATTCACATGTCAATTATCTCCCCGCCCGGCGGATTCGCCGAGCAGGGAGAGGAGACGTATTCCATAGTACTCTATGAGAACTGTGGATTACCGTAATGACTTGGACGTATTCCAGCCATAAATTGCGCACTCCGCCGCGTAATTACGGACTGAAATACGTCCCATTTTAAGCCACGTGATCATAGCCTAAGGGTTAGGCCGTGTTCACACGGCTTATTCCTGATGGATTTGTGCGCCGTATTGAGCACACAAATCCGCCGTGAATAAGGGGCGGGGCCGGAGCGCGGCGGGGGCGCCGCTCCCGGCCCCATAGAAAATGCATTGTTTACGGCGCGTACGCGCCGTAAATAATGTGCATGTCACTTTCTCCCCCCGCGGCGGATTCGCCGAGCGGGGAGGAGCGACGGATTCCACTGTTCTCAATGAGAGCAGTGGATTACCGTAATTGCTGCCGCGGATTGGCACCGTACTGAAGCGCAAATCCGCGCGCAGTACGGCGCCAATACGCGGCAGAATAAGCCGTGTGAACGAGGTCTAACTGTGATTTATTTTTGGTGAATATTGCCAAGAATCTATTTGGGCTAAACAAAATGGAAAAGTGCTAGTATTTGGTCAAATCTGAAGTTTAACACTAATACAAATGTACATGAAAAAAATTTACATATTTGATTAGTGAAACGTTCTTTGACCATGTAAAAAGTAGAGGCAGCACCCGTCAGCTTGTAATTACCTGTGTAGGAATTTACATATAAGCTTTGGTGACCAGCAGTGTATTAACACTGGCAATACTGTACCAAAAGTCATAATTATTATTATTAAATGTTACCAAAATCCCTTAACCCCTTCCTGATGGACGGTCATAATAATATGGCTCTAATTTTTTTTCTGTCTTTGCCTTCTGAAAGCCATAACTTTTTCATTTTCCAACCTACATAGACGTATGAGGGCTTTTATTTTGCAGGACAAGATGTAATTTCTAATGGTGTTATTCATATTAACATAGAATATACTGGGGAACAACAGCAAAAAATTCTAAGTGGAGCAAAATGTGAAAAAAAATCTTCCTTCGCCATGTTTGCAGGAGTTTTTTTTTTTTTCGGAGTTCATTCTTCAGTAAAAATGATGTGTTACCTGTATTCTACAGGTAGATACGCATCCAACAATACCAAAAATGTAGGGTTTCTGTTACGTTTTGGTACCGTAAAAAAATTCTAAAAATTTAATTTTTGAAATTTGCGCCGCAGCATCATTTTGTGTGACCAATAACTTTTTTGTACTAACACCTATGGACGTGATTGAGGGGCATTTTTTGCGGGCTGAAGTGTACTTTTTATTGGTATTAGTTTGGAATGCATGCAACTTTTTTGATCACTTTTACACCAATTTTTAGGGGATGTGAAATGACCAAAAAACCTAAATTTTGGCGTTTGGATTTTTTTTTTTCTACGGTGTTCAGCGTACGGGATAAATGATGTTATATTTTTATAGATCGGTCTTTTCTGATACCAGATATTTGTAACTTTTTTATAATTTTTTAATTTTATTTGTAAAATGGCGAAAGGGGGGTGATTTGAACTTTTAATACTTTTTCATTTTTTTACACTTTAAAACTTTTTTTTTTACTTTAACTTTGAGTCCCCCTAAGGCGCTTCATCACTAGGAGAAGTGATCGTTAATATAGCCTAATGCATTGCATAGGGTGTACCAAGATGGCGGTTTCCCCACTTCCTGTCTGAGGCCGGAAGTTGGGAAATTCGAAACATGGCACCGATGGAAGCCTTCACAAGGCTTCCCACTGCCATGTTAGCCAATCAGGACTCAACAATTTCACTGCTAATGTTCCGATCGGAATGAAGAACAGTGCGCGTTACTGTTTTTCATTCATTTAGACGCCACTGCGAAAAATGCTTCAAAGCCGCTTAGAGGTGCTATGACGTACTCATACGTCATAGGTCGGTAAGGGGTTAAACAGAAAGGATCCATCCACACGGCATGGTTTTCTTGTCAAATTTTCAGACGGTTTGCGCATTTGGAAACCATCTGAAAACCAACAAGAAACCATCCTCATAGACTTTAATAGAAAATCCGTTCAGTAGTCTACACTGAACGGATTGTCAGCCGACGGCGTTCCAAAAAACTCAGAACATGCACAATCTTCTGTCCAGTTTTCGGGAGGAAGGTGTGCAATTCAGTGGTTATGGGGGACGGCGAATCTGCAACTTGCGGACAGAACCGTCCAAAACCAATAAAAAGACAATAAAATACCAGCCGGATTCTTAAACAGAAAAAAAATACACAACTCACAAAAAGTTAGGGATATTTGGATTTTGGTTAAAATTTCCGGATGAACGTAACATTTCTTGAACTTTTTGTTTCTTAAATGAGCTAAATGAGACCATCTCTTATCTTTAGAATGCACATGTCCAACGTTTCATTGTTTCAGTACTTTTTACACAACTTGCTGATCTCTAACAAAGAGTTTAATGGCAAAATTCTCAACAGGTGTTTGATCCCAGAATCGCCTAGTAAATTTAGGAGATCAATCTGAATTGGGGGTTAAACAGTCCTCCTCATCATGCTGTTCACATTTTGACATCATGAGACCAAGACAACACCTTAAAATTGATCAACAGTATCTTGCCATTGAAAGGCTTCAAGCATAATGCTGTCAGACAGAAGTGGTCACTGAGCTTAGAGAATCACAGAGTGTCATCAGCAGGTTGTATAAGAGATACAGAGATACTGGAAGAGTCACAGAAAGGCAAAGAAGTGGACGTCCTTTGGCTCCATCACACACTGATGACCGCTTCACTGTAAAAAATGTCCTGTGGAACCGGATGATGAATGCCACACAACTCCAGGCACATTTAAGAGAGGTGAGAGGCAACTGAGTGTCACGACAGACCGTTCGTAACCATTTACATCATGGTCTGCATGCTAGATGACTGGCAATGGTACCTGATCATACCACCAGGCACAAGCATCATCATCTTGCATGGGCCAGGGACCATCTGAAAAGAAGAGATGACTACCAACTGTGCTAAAGACATCAAGGAGAATGCCGAGCATCAGCCAGGTCAGGTGCCAGTTATCTTTCACACAGACCATGCTGAGGTGAATGGTTGAGAGTGGTCTGATGTGACACTTGGTTGCCTCTCATCTCCCTTAAACGTGTCTGGAGTTGTGGCATTCATCATTTGGTTCTGCAGCACATTGTTTACAATGAAGTGGTCCTTAGTGTGTGAAACAGCCAAAGGACATTCACTTCTTTGCTTTTCTGTGACTCCTCCAGTCTCTCTGTTACTGATGACACTGACACTTTAAGCTCAGTGGCCAATTCCGTCTGAGAGCATCCTGCTTGAAGGCTCACAATGGCGAGGTATTGATGATGATCTCAAAATGTGAACAGCATGATGAGGAGGACTGTTTAAATCCCAATTCAAATATATCCCCTAAATTTATTGGGTGATTCAGGGATCAAACACCGATTGGGAATTGTGCCATTTAGCTCCTTGTTAGAAATCAGCAAGTTGTGCAAGAAGTATCGAAACATTGAACAGTTAGATATGTGCATTTTAACATTAAGATATGGTCTCATTTAGTGAAAAAGGAAAGAGAACAACTCATCAGAGAAGAGAATGACTTTTCAAAGGAGAGAACGGCTCATTAGAGAAGAGAATGACTCATCAGAGAAGGTGGCTCCTGTGAGTCCCTGATGTCAGGAGTTATTTTGCTTCTGTGTTGGATCAGTGCTGTAGTCATTGTCATGTGGTGTGACCTGAGCTGGTGTCGGACCACTATGTGGTCTATGTGGTCTCTATATGGCGGTATTGTAGGCACTTGTATAGTGTCAGCATACACTTGTTACTGATTGTTACAGCAAGTGCACATGTGTCCCTGACCCTGTGATTAGGGGGTTTATTTTCTTGCTTGCGTTGATGGTATTGGATATTGTATGTGGACTGGTGGGGGCTTTGTGCCAGCTTCCATTCCTTCTAGTGCTCTGAAAAAATTAAAGCTGAGCTCTGACTGGTTGCTATGGGCAACAGAGATATAAATGAGTGAGTTTTGGGTTACAGCTTGGGCCTTCGGTCTCTAAAAAGTATACGCTGAATGTACCCTTTGGATTAAATGGCCCAGCTGAGGCCAAAAGTGTGTACTTTTGAACTCCATTTAGCTGGTATACACTCACCGGCCACTTTATTAGGTACACCTGTCCAACTGCTCGTTAACACTTAATTTCTAATCAGCCAATCACATGGCGGCAACTCAGTGCATTTAGGCATGTAGACCCTGGTCAAGACAATCTCCTGGGAGTTCAAACCGAGCATCAGTATGGGGAAGAAAGGGATTTGAGTGCCTTTGAACGTGGCATGGTTGTTGGTGCCCCGAAGGCTGGTCTGAGTATTTCAGAAACTGCTGATCTCCTGGGATTTTCACGGGACAACCATCTCTAGGGTTTACAGAGAATGGCCGAAAAAGAAAAAACATCCAGTGAGCGGCAGTCCCGTGGCGGAAATGCCTTGTTGATGCCAGAGGGCAAAGGAGAATGGGCAGACTGGTTCGAGCTGATAGAAAGGCAACAGTGACTCAAATAGCCACCCGTTACAACCAAGGTAGGCAGAAGAGCATCTCCCGAACGCACAGTACGGCGAACTTTTAGGCAGATGGGGTACAGCAGCAGAAGACCACACCGGGTGCCACTCCTTTCAGCTAAGAAAAGGAAACTGAGGCCCAATTTGCCCAAGCTCACGAAATTGGAAAAGTAGAAGATTGGAAAAAAACGTTGCCTGGTCTGATGAGTCTCGATTTCTGCTGCGACATTCGGGTGGTAGGGTCAGAATTGGCGTCAACAACATGAAAGCATGGATCCATCCTGCCTTGTAATCAACGGTTTAGGCTGGTGGGGGTGGTGCATGGTGTGGGGAATATTTCTTGGCACTCTTTGGGGCCCCCTTGGTACCAATTTGAGCATCGTTGCAACACCTTGTGGAATCTATGCCACGAAGAATTGAGGCAGTTCTGAAGGCAAAAGGGGGTCCAACCCGTTACTAGCATGGTGTACCTAATAAAGTGGCCGGTGAGTGTATGTCTTTATACAGCAAAAAAAGCGTGAAATAGTGCAGAAGCCTACACTATTCTACACAGTGGCATCCAGAAAAAAATTTATATTACATACTGTAGATACATTTTTCACAGTGGAACTGTATGGGTGATGGGTTCCACTATTTGGCATTCATCAGAGGCATCTTTTTAACGTATATGACTTGGTGTGTACACTAAAAAGAAGCCAAAAACATCATATGTCTCTTACCTTATGTACATTCTTAGGCCTTTTTTACAGGGCAATTATTTTTAACACACAGCAAATATTTAAACTGACCACAAAAAAACTCATCCGAACTAAGGAAATTCTACAGAAATGAAAAAAGCAATGTATAGTGGTTCCTCAATATACAATATTATATTTGGGACAGCCATTGTATGTTGGAACTATAACTCTATGGAAAACTGGTAATTGGTTTGAAGGCCCCAAAATATCACCACAATGTAATGCAAAATGTAGATTATAGAAAATAAAGCAGATAAGTAATCCAGATAAAGCAAGTCCTTACATATAACATCAGAAAGAGCTACTGGAAGCTGGAGATCTCCCCTGCTTCTCCCCTCTGCCGATCCCTTCACTGGCTACCCATTGCCCAGCGAATCCAGTTCAAGCTAGCAACCTTGACCTACAAAGCTCTTCATAACCTCTCCCCTTCATATATCTCTGCCTTAATCTCTAAATATCTCCCCTCACAAAAAACCCCCGCTCCTCACAGGACCTTCCCTCTGCTCTCCTCTTATCACCTCCCCACATAACCGCCTCCAAGACTTCTCTCGTGCTTCCCCCACACTTTGGAACCACTGCCACCAACCCCCTCAGACTCTCCCCCTCTCTCACCGGCTTCAAACGTAACCTGAAAACCTACCTCTCAGGATTGCCTATAACCAACATTAACCGTGGGTTTCACCCGCTCCGCCCCACAAACATGTCTGCCCCTCACCTTCTGTCTCTTCACCCTTCCCTGTAGATTGTAAGCCTCGCGGGCAGGGACCTCTTTTTCCCTCTGTACCAGTTGTTAGTCACTTATTGTCACTTTGTAATTGTTTGACCAATGTTATTTATGTACCCGTCTGCAATGTACAGCGCCCTGGAATCAAGGGCGCTCCACCATTACTGATAATAATACTCACTTTCAATGTCGAGGACAGGAGATTGTTTGGGTCATGGACTTTATACATAATGAACCAGGAAAAAAAAGAAGCCACACTTAAACTGTGCTCACAGGAGCCGCTCATCCTGTCACACATAAAGTGCAATACAGAACGTATAGTACCGCACTGTACTATAGGGAGGTGCTACTAGACTGCTAATCACAATGGTTTTATAGGTAAAATATTCATGATAATTGCTTGGATTGTCTATCAATCACATCAACCGCAGATCAGCAGTGTCTGTGACCGTGTGCTGAAAATATTGTATACTGCGGCATCATTGTATGTAGGGTGATATATACTTATCTTGACTCTCAGCTTAAATCTGGCTGCAGCATTTTTAGCCTTAGGGTATGTTCACACGGCGTCTTTGTGCACATAATTGCGTGTGCATTTCACCTCGTATTGCGCCACAATTATGGTAATTCATTGCTCTCATAGAGCGCTATGAATTGCACGTCGTCTCCCCACGCTTACAATGCGATCGTGTTGTACAAGCGGGGGGAGAATTGACATGTCAATTGTTAGCGGCGATTACGTGCCGCTGACAATGAATGTCTATGGGCTGGCCCCCCCCCCCCCATGCTTTGGAATTGCGCGCTAATCAGTGCGTGGTTCCAAAACACACGCCGTGTGAATATACACTTAGGCTAAGTCTACACAGCAAGTGTCAAAATGGTGTCTAAAATCCGACGGCATTTTGATACTTGCAGGACCGCGTTTTTTGCCGCAGTTTTGCGCAAAAGCCACAGTCTGTTTTCGGATTTGACATCAGCCCCGTACCTTCAAAGTAGCAGCAGAATCCGGCGGAATATACAAAAGGTTGCATGTTCCGCTTGATTTTAAACCCAACGGTAAAAAATCTGTGGGTTGTAGACTACATCATGGATTTTTCATTGCTGTCTATGCAGCACAGTGTACAGTCGGATTTCCAGCGAATTCAAAATACTGATAAAAAAAGGCAGAAAAAAAACTTAAAAATGCAGTGTTTACACTCGTTTATGGTTGGTTCACTGCATATTTTGGAAAAATTATGCATGTTTTTTTCTAGTATATTGTTTTATAACAAGTGCTGTAGCCAGATGCGGGCAGACTTGTGTAGCCATTCTCGGCGCAGTTCTTCAGTCATGCCATGGTTTCCTAACCAATGGTGTAGGTCATGCGTTTTTGGTTTTACAGCAGTATTTGTAAGCCAAGACCAGGAATGTAGCGTACACAGAGAAAAGTATAATAAAAAAAGCTTGTACTGTGTTTCATCAGCCTATTCCTGGTTTTGGCTTACAAGCAGTGCTGTGAAGCACTGTGCGAACCCTATTCTATTATATTTTGCTAAATCTGCACCAAACCATCTAGTGTGAGCTCTCCCAAAAGGTATATTCACAGGCGATAGCTTTTGTGCAGAAGTTTGGTCCATTCACAGATATGATGCATATGAATTACATGTGAATTGTCCATGAAAATAGAAGTCTATGCTCAGCCTATCATTGTGGCTTCCAAATAATGTGGAATCATGAATTAGTGGTGTTGCAGCAATGAAAAACCTACCATAGTTATTGACCCATTGGGAAAACATGCTTTGCTATTGCTATGACAAAATTAACTATTCTACTTCAGAACAAGCTGTTCAAAAAATGACAGCACTTTATCAAAAAATATTACAAAAATCTAAAATTAGCATTGACATTGGCTTTTCTACTATGTACTGTATAATGCAACAGAAATTGATGCCTATTTTATTTTCTCCACAAGGGGTCAGCAGAGAAGGTAGTACATACACATCTGAGTAAGGTTGCATTCCCCAATTGCCTCTTGATGTGATTTTCACTGGAATTTTATTTTTTCCAAAATTCTACAACTAGATGGGATTAAATTCCGTCCTGTCAGATTAGAACTATATGAAAGACTCCAGATCTCAAAGGATAGGTTATAGTCTCACACTTAGTGCTAAATATACAGTTCCTGCTTAAACTGTAAGGGTCCGTCCCCACAGATTTCCAACCGGTATTTGCTCTGTTTTGCGGCCGTACACATAGCCGCGGGGGGCGGCTTTTCGCCGCTGTTTGTGGAGAAAAGCCCTCCCCCTTCGCATAGAAATGTTCATATTCTGCCCGAAGACCGGGCGGAAGAATGAACATGTTTTATGTTTTTTGGACCGCTGGCGGTCTAAAAGACCATCCGGCGGAAAAGTGGGGACCTCTGCACGGATTTTCCATAGAGGTCCATTGTAAAGTTTGACAGATGGTTTACAGCCACTTTTCAAAACCGAAAACCGTCTGTAAAACCGTCCAAAAACTCTTGCCGTGGGGACAAGGCCGAACGCTTTTCTGGAAATGTTTTTAGGCTACAGATATAGATAAATCAGTGTGCACAAGCCAGACTTCAGTGCAGTAATGTGGCTCTCAAGAATTCGAGCTACTCTTCAATAGTCACATAACAATTCTGAGCTTCACTAAAGTAACTTGGTTCTCTTTAACAAGTTCCTGACTGGGTCGTTTACCCCCCTTCCTGGCCAGGCACTTTTTCCTCTTTCTTAGTACACGCTGGTTTGCACTTGGTTATTCTACTAGCATCTTCTTTGCTTTTTTTCTGTGATATGTTCGGCTTTATTTTTATGTAATTTTTATCTTAGTTTTTTAACAGCTAAAGTGGTGCTAAAATAAGTTTTGGAATTGTGTCACTTTTCCATCAGTAACATTTAAATATAGGTGATATGAAGTTTTAGGGTATGTTCACACGATTATAGTATGGGCGTACAGCGGCACATACTCTATGCGCCGCTATATGTCCACAGCTTCAGAGGGACGCGCTGGCCAGCACATCCCTCTGAAGCCTATCACTGACATTTATTCTCCCCAGTGCGTAAATGGTGTTAAGAATTGATGTGTCAGTTCTTTCCCTGGCCGTGTATTGTGCACTGGGAGAAAGAACAGGTAATCATAGCTCTCAATGACAGCTATGAATTACCATAATGTTGGCCCGTACTTCGGGCGTATTAAAGCACAGTAACGCGCTGATGGACCAACATAATGTCGTCTGAACATACCCTTAGGGTCGTTGGGTGTGGTGCCAAAAAATGCGGTTTGGGCTGTTAGTATTTATGTCACCTAATATCTGGCTGGTACAGTGTTTGTCCTAAAAAAGGTTTGCACTTTTAATAGGGTTGTTGCAAGCACTTTTTGCAGATCTGCAATGTGTGAAACTACCCTAAGGGCATGTCCATATGACATATTTTGAAGAATAAGTATCGGATGTCCTTTGGCTGTATCACACACTGATGACCACTTCATTGTAAACAATGTCCTGCGGAACCGGATGATGAATAGCACACAGCTCCAGGCACGTTTAGGGGAGGTGAGAGGTAACCGAGTATCACATCAGACCATTCGTAACTGTTTACATCAGTCTGGTCTGCGTGCTAGTTTGACATGTGCATCTAAAGTTAAATGGTTTCATTTAAAAAATAAATTCAAGAAATTTTATGTTCATCCTGAAATTTCAAAGGCTAAGTTCACACGGCATAATTTCGGGACGTAATTACGCCCCGCAATTATGCCGTGTGTTAGGGAGCTCGCGTGGGGCGGGGGGAGGTGGGTCGGCAGCCCGTCGGCCCCATAGAATGCATTACTCACGGCGCGTAAACACCGTGAATAATCATGTTACTTATCTCCCCCCGCGGCGTATTGTGTGAGCGGAAGAGGAGGCGTAATCCATAGTTCTCTATGAGAACTGTGGATTACCGTAATGACTGAGGGGCCCTTTTTGCCCCATATTTTACGCAGTCGGCCAAAATGGACCGAAAGCCCCCATTTAACCCCTGTGAACAACCAAATAAGAAAAAAAATATACCCTTTGGGGCGTCCCCCTGGCACAGGGCAAAACGGTTGGTTTTTTTCGACAGTAATTTTTCCTTTTTTTTTTGCCCGGGACGGCTGAGGGGGGACGGCTTTTTTCCACGGGCAGAGAAAAGCCTCCCACTTCCCATTGACATTTCAGATTCCTCCGAAATCCGGGCAAAGAAGGCATGTTAAATATTCCCCGGCCCCGGCGGAAAAAAACCCCCAGGTGGAAAATCGGTGCAGGGGACTGCTCAAGGGGCCCAAACGGGCCCCGTGAAATTTTAGCCTTTTCAGATGGCTCAAAACCCCCAAACGGTTTAAAAAAACGGCTGCGGCCCTGGCAGTGGGGACGGCCTTTTTCAAAAATTTTTTTTTTTAAAAAGAACCACAAATGAAACCAGCCAACAAAGGTTCCCCACCCATTCAAAAGCATCCACAAAACTAAAGGGACGGTTAAAAAAAAGCAACATTGTACATTTCAATTTGTAATATAGAAAATTACTGATGCTTCCATGTGGGCCTTTTAGAAAATGTTTAGATCCAAATTCACTCTTTTTCCCTATAACCTTGGGCAAAAACAGTGATTTTTTAGACCTAAACAGGTTCATAATGGGCCCAAAAGTGTCATGACTTTTCTGAACAAGCCAAAAAACCCCGGGTTTCCCAAAAGAGAGTTTCCCCCGGGTAGCTCTGTGCTTTAAAGGGGCCCTTATCCAGCCCCTATTGTACTTGCAGGTACTGAAAAACAGACAAATGTACAAAACAAGCTTCCCCAAACACTCAAGAGTATCCGGGAGCCAGCGCAAAATTCACTGCTTAAGGGCAAGGGTGAGTGAAAATCTAATTTCGGGGATAACCCTTTGCTGTCTTATCCCGCCCTTTTTTAATAAATTCCCCAAAAAAAAATTTTTTGCACATGAAAGGGCTCCTGCCCACATCTAAGATGAAGGATACACTTTCTTTTGCCAGTCTGACCTAAAGGCTGCTGATTATTTGCCCAGGGTAATTCCAACGAATTCTACTAAAATCAGTTCCTGTTCACTGCTGATTCTTCGAAATTAGACTATCCCAGCATGCATTGCTTTGATTTAGCATTATATAGAATTACAATATGCTGAAATGGCTTATGAGCAAAAGTAGCGCTATATTGTATAGTACCTGCACTTGACGAGGTTGCAGGATGTGACATGAGCTTTATGTAGGGAATAAACTGGTGCAATGCGACAGATTTACTAAAATAAACATCATAAGGTCACTTCCATAATAAACTTGCAGCTATTAGTTATATTAAGTGCTTAACACTTTATCATAACTGGGAGCTAAGATAAGACATTCAGCCCACACAAAGATACTGCCCACAACTTTCAGCGAGCATGCCCTGGCGACGAGTTTACATAGCCTGAATTCTGACATTCGGCTCCAAGAGATAACACAATGGGCGAGATAGAAGTGAAAACTGGTGTAAATAAAGTCAGTGCTGTCAACCATAGCAATGAATCAGATTTCAGCTGCCATGTTCATGTGGTAGATTGGATAGTAGGAAAAGAGTGGTTGCTTTACTTTATTCCTTACTTTTATCTCTGCACTTGAATTTATACGTCTCCTCATTAAGTATTCTCAAGCCAGAAGTAGGTTTCCTATTTATGCTACTGAAAAGGAGTTTTCCACTTATTTTAAAAAGTTGCTTATTGTCCCCTCCCTCCACTGCTATAATATAAAAAAACTAGTCTTTACCACTCTCATTGTTAAAGCACCATCCGAACCCCTATTCTCTATATAAATGAACTGTAGTACACCAAAACTAGGCACATCTTACGCCAGGTATGGCAGTTTTGAATGCACCTAAATCAGGCGCATTAAATATGATAGCAATGATATGCTATACACCTTTTTTTCTATGTGCCTAAATTAGGCGCATCAAATATGCCATGCTATACCAGACACCAGATTTTTGACAGGTTCAATCATTCAGGCGCACTATATAGTCATTTAATTCTTAAAACTGGCATGGAGACACCTCTTTTCTGACGTTGCCCCCAGTCTCTGAGTTTGATTGCACTGCAAACCCATGCCCCCTCTTCCCCTGCTCCTATCACTACCATCTATCTACAGCTCCCTCTTCTGGTTGCGGCTCTTCAGCAGTTCCACAGTTCCTACCTCCTGTGGGCCCTATTCCCACTTTGTAGAGGCCCTTTCAGCTCTACCCTCTTGTGTTTGAGAGCTTACATTTAATGGTTACAACTCAGCACTAATCACCTCTCAAGGTGTAAGTATTTAGCAGCATAACAAATTAGTAGAAAATCTGCAAGTTTTAATGACCTGATAGTGTCTTCCCTTCACATGTGGGAATGTGTATGTAGAGCCTCTAAAATTAGCATCACTACAAAGTTCCTGCAAAATTAAACCTGCAACATGCCATTTGTAGTGGAACTGCCCTGCATCCATGTGGCACAACCGCATGCTGCAAATAACCAACCTTCACATAAAAAAATAAATCCATGTACACTAGTGCTTCACACAATAACACAAAAACAGCAACTTATTTTAAACTATGGTAAGATACGAAACCCTTAAGTTTGCAAGAATAGCATACAAATTACAATTCGGTATTTTCCTCCATTAGAAGGAACAACAGTAAGGGTGTGTTCACATGGCAAGGGACAAATACCGGTCGGTTTATCCGACCAGTATTTGTCCGGTTTGTGTGCAGTGCACACGGCCGCGGGGGGGAAAGCTTTTCTCCGCGATGAGCGGAGAAAGCCCTCCCTCTTCGCGTTCACTTGCACATATTCTGTCCGATGGAAGAATGTGCATGTAGAATGTGTTTCGGGCTTTCCATAGGGGCCCATTGTGCTCATTTGCGGCCGGTTTTTTAGACGGTCTGCAAAACCGCAAACTGTCTGAAAAAACGGCCGAAAACCCGTGAAGTGGGATCATGCCTTAACTCAGTTGCTGGATTGCTAGTTTTACTGCTTAAAACATATATAGACTATTGTAAAATAATTAGTTCTGGACCAAGTGCCTGTTTCATCCATCTACAGCAGAGGCACCATTTATTAAAGGTTCATGCCCATCCAACTATTTACATACGTTTACATCCCTCAGGCAGTTTCAGAAATCTTCAGAGAACAGTGATATTAAAATATTTCCAGTTTTGTTCTTGTTTCCTGTAAACTCTTCAAGTGTTGCCAACCTGATGTTTTAGCAAATATAAGAAAGCTCACAAAGCCTGCTGTGTAAAGATGTTCTCTATATTAAAGGGTTTTTCCCATTTCATTGCTTCCGCGTCTGTGGCCAGACTGTAGTTAGCTGAGAAAAGGGAGACGGCTGTTCTTCCACTGCTCTTGTTCATTTCTAGGGGAGGTCCAAATATAGCTGAGCGAGAGTGTGCCAGTGGCCACAGATGCGAAAGTAATGAGATAAGAAAACCTCTTTCACAAAAGTTGAACCCTAAGGCTTTGTCTCCACTGCACACATTTTCGGTCAGTTTTTTGGTGTTTTTCGTTTTCTGAAAAAACTTCTGAAAACAGATCCCATAGACTTTAATAGTAAAAATATTCTGTTATCTCCGCAGAACGTTTTTTTCTGCTGGTTTTCTGAAACATGTTGTAACAAACAACAGAAAGGGCAGAAAATGTACTACTGAAGTCTAAGTACACTGCCAGATGTTTTTTGCCGCAT